>PVIH01000758.1:97611-214677 GCA_004025045.1 Sigmodon hispidus
AATGGAAAAAAGATAGTATATTTAACAAATGGTGTTGGCATAGCTGGATGGAAGTGTGTAGAAAAATGCAAATAGATCCGAGCCTGTCACCCTGCACAAAACTCAAATCCAAGTGGATCAAAGACCTCAACTTAAACCCAGCCACTTTGAACTTGATAGAAAAGAAAGTGGGAAATACACTGCTACAAATTGGCACAGGCGACCACTTCCTAAATATAACACCAGTGGCACAGACACTAAGACCAACAATCAATAAGTGGGATGTCCTGAAGCTAGGAAGCTTCTGCAAAGCCAAGGACACTGTCAATAGGACAGAACGCCAGCCTACAGAATGGGAAAAGATTTTCACCAAACCTACAAGTGATAGAGGATTGATCTCTAAGATATATAAAGAGCTCAAGAATCTAGAGCCCAAAACCTTGAATAACCCAATCAAAATTGGGGTGCAGATCTAAAAAGGGAATTCTCAGCAGAGGAATTACGAATGGCTGAAAGGCACCTGAAAAAGTGCTCATCATCTTTAGCCATCAGAGAAATGCAAATCAAAACAACTTTGAGATACCACCTAATACCTGCTAGATTGGCTAAGATAAAAGGCATAGATGACAACCTATGTTGGAGAGGTTGAGGAGCAAGGGGAACACTCCTCCATTGTTGGTGAGTGTGTAAGCTTGTTCAGCCACTTTGGAATGCAATATGGCCATTTCTCAGAAAATTGGGCATCAATCTCCTCAAGGACCCAGCAATACCACTTCTGGGTGTATACCCTAAAGATGCACAGTCACACTCCAAAGGTATTAGCTCAACTATGTTTATAGCAGCATTATTTGTAATAGCAAGAACCTGGAAACAACCTAGATGTTCCTCAACTGAAGAATGGATTAACAAACTGTGGCACATCTACACAATGGAATACTACTCAGCAGTAAGAGTACATGATATCCTAAAATTCGCAGGCAACTGGATGGATTTGGAGAATATCCTCCTGAGCGAGGTATCACAAACTCAGAAAGATAAGCAGGGGATGTACTCACTCATTAGTGGTCTCTAAACAAACAAACAAGAAAAAATTCCAAGCATGCCCAAGCTGCAAACCACAACCACTGAACAGCTTGGGATCAGAAACACCCTGGACTGACCCTTCGGATCCCACTCCAACTATAGGAACACCTGACTCACTCTTGAGGGAGGGAGAACAAAACTGGATTTGCCAGGAGTGGAGACTGAACTAAGCAATATTGGGTCAGTGGGACCATAACACTGTCTGCTGCCTGCCTGAGGATGGGATGGGGAGTTGTGGAGAAGAAAAAATGACCTGATGTGGCAGGTTGGGGAAGGGACCTTGAATAAGGATATACAGGGATGGAAAAAAAATTCAGAGGGAAAACTGAACACAAAGTAAATATATGTGTAGCAATCTTATTTGTATTATCACCCTTGATAAGTCATGATTATGATTTTTATCTTCTTTATAGTTATTGTTAACTTATCAGCATTTTAAATTCATTTTACTGTTTTTCTTGATAAATACAAAATAAATAAAGAAGAAGAAAAAGAAATCAAGTCCTATAAACTGTCCCCTCACCTGCACTGAGTCCCATGACATACCTGTGTGCAAATCTGTCAATAAATAAATAAATAAAAAAGAAAAGAAAAAATGTAAATGTCATTTATCATATAAACAACCTGAAAGAAAAAAACACACAATCAGCTCCTTAGGTGCTAAAAAAGCTTTTGACACAATCCAACACTCCATTGTGATAAAAGTTCTGAAAAAAATCAGGGATACAGGGAAATATCTAAACATATTAAAGGCAATATTGAGCAAGCCAACGTCCAGTATCAAACTAAAAGGAGAGAAACTCAAAGCAATCCAACTAAAATTAGGAACAAGACAAGGCTGTTCTTTCTCCCCTTATCTATTCAATATAATTCTCAAAGTTTTATCTAAAGCAATAAGAGAGCAAAAGGAGATTAAGAAAATACAAATTGGAAAGGAAGAAGTCAAACTATCTCTATTTGTAGTTATGATTGTATACATAAGTGACACCCAAAATTCTACCAAGGAACTTCTACAGCCGATAAGTACTTTCAGCAATGTAGCAGAGTACAAGATTAACTAAAAAGAAAATCAATAGCCCTCCTATACACAAATGATAAAAGGGCTGAAAAAGAAATAAGGGAAACGTAACCCTTTATAATAGCTGCAAATAGCACTAAATATCTGGTGGTAACTCTAACCAAAGGTGTGGCAGATCTGTTTGACAAGAACTTTAAGTCATTGAAGAAACAAATGAAGAAGATATTAGAAAATGCAAAGATCTCCCATGTTCCTGGAGGTATAGGACCAACATAGTAAAACTGGAAATTTTACCAAGAGAAATCTACAGATTCAGTGCAGTCTCCATAAAATCCCAACATAACTTTTACAGACCTTGAAAGAACAATACTCAACTTTACATGGAATAATAAGAAACCTACAATTGCCAAAACAATCCTATTAAAAAAAAAAAAAAAAAAAAAACAAAAAAACAAAAAAAAAAAACTTCAGGAGGCATCTCTGACTTCAAGCTATAATATAAAGCTACAGTAATATAAACAGCCTGGTACTGGCATTAAAAAGACTTGTGGATCAATGAAATCAAATTGAAGACCCCAAACTTATTTCACATACCTATGTGTTGTAATAAGTTTTTTTGGCTTGTTTTGGATTTGGAGGTTTGCGTTTGGTGTGTGTGTGTGGTATTAAAGCCTATGAACACTTGATTTTTGACAAAAGGCCGAAATATACAATAGATAAATGATAGTATCTTCAACAAATCCAGTTATGGATGGTAGTATGTAGAAAAATACAAATAGATCCGTATCTATCACCCTGCACAAAACTGAAATCTAAGTGGATTAAAGCCTCAACATAAACCAAGCTACGCTGAACTTGATAGAAAAGAAAGTGGAAAATACTCTTCAATGCATTGTCACAGGTGTCCACTTTCTAAATATAACACCAATAACACAAATATTAAGAACAACAACTAATAAATGGGACCTCCTTAAACTGAGAAGCTTTTGTAAAGCAAAGGACAATGAGACAAAATGGGAAAAGATCTTCACCAAACCTACTTTTGACAAAAGACTGATCTCTAAAATATGTAGAGAACTAAAAAAGCTAGAGGCCATACCCACAAATATTCCAATTAATAAATGGGGTTCAGAGCTAAAAAGGGAATTCTCAACAGAGGAATTACAAATGGCTGAAAGACACTTAAAGAATTGCTCAATACCTTTAGCCATCAAAGAAATGCAAATCAAAACAACTTTGAGACACCATCTTATACCTGTCAGAATAGCTAAAATCAAAAACACAGATGACAGTCTACCTATTCTTGAGGCAATGTGAATCAAGAGGAACACTCCTCCATTGCTGGTGGAAGAGTAACTTGTACAGCCACTTTGGAAAGCTTTATGGCAGTTCCTCAGAAGGCTTGGAGTAAATCTCCACAATTATCCAGCAATACCACTGTTGGGCATATACCCAAAGGATGCAAATTCTTACCCTAAGGACATTAGCTCAACTATGTTCATAGCAGTATTATTCCTAATAGCCAGAAATTTGAAACAACCTAGATACCCCTTAACTGAAGAATGAATTAACAAATTGTCATACATCTACACAATGGAGTACTACTTAGCAGAAAAAAAAAAAGAAAGAAAAGAAAAGGGGGAAAAAGACATTTCCAAATTTGCAGGCAAATGGATGGATTTGGAGAGCATCATTCTGAGTGAGGTAGCACAGACCAGAAAGATAAACATGGTATGTACTCAGTCATAAGTGGATTTTAGACAAAAAGCAATGAATATCCAGGTTGCAAACTACAACCACTGAACAGCTTGGTAACAGAAGGAACTTAACAGAGATGTCCAGTGATCCACCTGGGAAGGAGAAATAGAGAAAATCTCCTGAGTAAATTGGGATCATAATGGGAACTCAAAAGGAGAGATGGGAACAAATCACAAGAGAAAGAGATGGTTGAATGAGAGAAGCAACGAAGACAGAGAACAAAAGAAATGGATATTTTAATAGAGGTAGCCACTGTGGGGTTGGAAAAAATCTGAGTGCTAGGAAAACCTCCAAGCAATAGTAGAGAGGGTGCCTAAACAGGACTTCCCCTATAATCAAATTAATGATCACCCTAATTGTCATTATAGAACCTTCATCCAACAATGAATAGAGGCAGAAGCAAAGAACCATAGCTAACCAATAGGTTGAGCTCCCAGTCTAGCGAGAGAGAGGGAGAGAGAGAGAGAGGCCAGGTAATGAGGAGGAGACCTACAGAAACAGCTGATGAGAAATTGGGAGCTCACTGAATCAGAAACCATTGTTGAGGGAAAGGAACTAAATCCTCCAAAGGTAGATGACTGTCAAATGGCGTGGGCAGCTTGTGGATCCTCTTGCAATAGGATCAGACTATGTTCCTGTGCATGAACCAGCATCTTAGAACCCATTCCCTAGAGAAACACCTAACCCATCCTTAATACTGGGATAAGGGAATCAGACCTACCTCAACTGGATATGCCAGACTGAACTGACCCACCTTGGGACTCCTTATCCTCCTTAGGGAATGGATGGAGTATGGTGTGGTCAGAGGCTGAGGGAGGACTGGGAGGGACTGGGAGGGACTGGGAGGAGGAAAAAGGGGGGAGCAGTGGTATAAATATATATACATATAAATATATATATACCCATATACATATATATTTATAACATTTAAAAATAAATAAGAAAAAAGAATTCCTGCCACAGATACCCTTTCTTACTTCTTTCTGTTATAGCAAAAAATTTTTACCATGTATAAACAGCCTAATTGTCTCCTGCCTACCACTGTCTCTGGTCCAATGTCCTGTGTCTATGTGCCATGAGGCCTCCCCATTCACAAACATCTGCCACCAGTTAACCTGGTAAAGTGTTATCATATCATGCCAGGTCAAAGCCACGATCTCAGAAATCATGGTTAGTGATCTTTCATGTGTCTTTAAATTCAGCTTGCAAATATTTTATTAACACCTTTTGCATTATATGTTCATGGGTATGTTGAACTCTACTTAAATCCTTCCTTCCCTCATTCCTTTCTTTCTCTTTCTATTTTTTCTTTCCTCTTGTTTTTATTTCTTTGTACCTTTATTCATTTGGGTCCTAGGATGTTAATGGGTTCATAAAAACAGTTTGGTATTGTGTAGAGAGCTGCGTTGTACCATGCCCTAAAGGTAGCACTGGTTTCTGCCTTCTACCTTTCCGACGGTGAGTGCTCTTGGGAGTAAACAACTCCTTATTGGCTGTAGGCGAGGATGGTGGCTTGCTTGTGCATCCTAGAACCTATGGGTGAAGTCCACATGGCATATCGGGATTGGAGGCCCAGAGGGTATTTAGCCACAAGTGGACTTCCCCCCCGGGGAAGTGTGAGTGAGTGAGTCAGTGAGTGAGTGAGTGAGAGAATGAGCGAGTGAGTGAAAGATAAGAAGATAATAAAAGGCCCAAATAAACTGCAGAGAGAAGGATCCAGTGTTGCGTCTTCCTTGCTGGAGAGGTTGTGTGCAACAATTGGTGCCGAACCCCGGGAAATAAGAACAAAATTTGCACCAGCGAACGACAGGATTCAGAACTCCCTGCAGTCAGGGGGTGCACCGGTAAGTCCCAGGTAAATTGGGATCCGCAGTTAGAGCGGGGTAGCTCCGGCCTATAGATAAGGCGGAGAAGAGGGAGCTCACTGACAAGTGAGTGTAACCTCTTGCAGCTGTGGACGCATGGCAACCTCACTGACCAGTGGGTGTAATTTCCTGCAGCTGTGGACTAAGGGCAGCCTTGAGCTCAAAGTGAAAGTAACACAGCAGTTTCAGATCAAAGTGAAAGTAACACAGCAGTTGCAAATTTTGGCTTAAAGTGAAAGTAACAATTATTGCAAATTTGAGCTCAAAAGTGAAAGTAAAAGCATTAGCAAGGCTGGGGCTGGTTAGTAAAGGCTCAGAAAAGATTTTTTAAAATAAGGAGTAAAGGTCATATAAGGATGGGGTCTTTAACCTCACATCCAATTTTTCTGGCTCTACAGGAGCTGTTACAAACTAAGGGCCTGGAAATTAAGGAAAGCACATTAGAGAGATTTTTACAGGAATGTGACTTTGCAGCTCCATGGTTTGCTGTCATGGGCAGTTTAACGGTGTCCTCCTGGGAGAAGTTAGGGTGAGATTTAGACTTTGCCTATGAGCAAGGAGTTTTAAAGGCAGGCGTGAGATCCATTTGGAGGGTGATTCGAGGTTGTTTGGACAATCAGAGGTGCTGTGAGGCAATTGAAGGGGGTCAGACCACTTTAGAACAGTTAAAAGAGGAAAGATCTGATAGTGAAGAAGCGAGAGGCCTTAGAACTGAAGGATCAGATTCCAGAGGAAACACTTACCGGGATTTAGAGGATTTTCAGCTTTTGGGCCTTGAGAGCAGTAGTTCTGAAGAAGACCTATCAAGGTTGGAGGAGTCAGGAGAGGAAAGAGAAACTAAGAAATTGGTTTCAAAAAAGGGAAAGAGGCTAGCCCTGAGGGAGTGCTTGCATCCTGGGAAGTGTGGCCTCCTGCCGTCTGCTCCCCAAGCCTACTCAGGTGGAAGAGGTGGCTTTGGCAGCCGCAAACAGTCCTTTAACCCTGCAGTATGGAGAAAAGTGAGATAGAAACTGATGTTGGCAATCTCTGTATTCCAAGATCCCCAGGGGAATCGTTACGAAGAGCCCCTGAAATTTAAAGTAATCAAGTCACTGGCCGAATCAGTAAGAACTTATGGCATTACTGCCTCTTTCACTTTGACACAAGTGGAGGTGTTGAATAGATACTGGTGCTGACAAAAGCATTATAGCAAGGAAGGTTTGGCCCTCTGGGTGGCCGATTCTAAAATAGCCAAGTCTTCCCAAAGTAACCCTGAACAAACAGTTGTTGTTACCTCCTATGCCAGGTGTTTCAACACAATCTTGTTATTCCCATCACCTGGAAAACTGAGAAACCTGTATGGGTCCCTCAGTGGCCCTTGTCTTTAGAAAAATTGAAAGCAGACCAAGAACTAGTGCAGGAACAGCTAGCACAGAAGCATATCATACCCTCTACTTTGCCATGGAATACACCTGTATGTGTGATTAAGAAAAAAATCAGGAAAATGGAGATTATTGCATGACTTAAGAGCTATAAATAATCAGATGCAACCTATGGGCCCGGTACAATGAGGGCTTCCATTGTTGACAGCCTTGCCTTTACAATGGCATATCATAGCAGTAGACATTAAAGAGTTCTTCTTTTCCATACATTTATATAAAAAAGATACAGAAAGATTTGCTTTCACACTTCCCTCATGTAATCATGAGGAGCCTGATCATAGATCTAAATGGGTCGTATTGCCTCAAGGGATGGCTAGTAGCCCTACTATGTTTCAGCTATATATGGGGCATGCCCTGCAACCAGTGCGTGGAGTGTTTCCTAAGGTGCTCTGCATCCATTATATGGATGACGTACTGTTAGTGGGAAAACAAAGAGGTGAGGTAGAAGAGGCCTATGAAGTGCTGGTGAAAGCACTCCAGTGCCGAGGGCTCTTTATTGCTCCTGAAAAGGTACAATTGACTCAGATTGTTGATTATTTGGGAGCAAGGATTGCTTCTCGAGTAGTTCAACCACAAAAGATAGAGATAAGAAAGGACAATTTAAAGACTTTGAACAATTATCAAAAATTATTAGGGGATATAAATTGGGTTAGGGGATTTTTAAATTTGGCAAATTATGAGTTAAAACCCCTATATGACATTCTTAAAGGTGATCCTGCCCTAGATTCCCCTAGGCATTTTACCAAAGAAGCGCATCAAGCACTACAGTTGGTGGAAGATAGGTTAAGACAGGCATGTTTGATGTGAGTACAAGAGGATCAAAAGTTGTTGCTATGTATATTGCCCACCTTTAGACAACCCACAGGGATGCTGTGGCAACAAGGACCTGTGCTATTGATACACCCCAAGGTTTCCCCAAATAAGAGTATCGAGCATTATCCCACTGCTGTTGCTGAGTTGGCTCCACAGAGTCTTCAACAGGCTTTACAGTTTTTTGGTCTGCTCCCAGAGAGCATCGTGGTGCCTTTCACTGCAGTGCAAATTTCTGTGCTTTGTGCCACCATTGATGACTGGGCTATACTCCGATGCTCCTTCCCTGGTGAATTAGACAACCACTATCCACAACGCCCATTAATGACTTTCTTTAAGGAGCATCCTGTTGTTTTTCCAAAGGTGACAGCTGCAGAACCTATTCCTGGTACAATTAATGTGTTTACAGATGGTTCTAAGATCGGAGTAGGGGCATACATGGCCCAAGGCCAATCACCGGTCCAGTGTCAATTTGCTCCAGGAACCCCTCAAATAATAGAACTTCAAATAGTATTAGAGGTTTTTAAAACCTTTCCTTGTGCATTTAATTTGATTTCTGATTCGGTTTATGTTGTTAATGCCTTGAAAATTCTTGAGGTGATGGGTCCTATAAGGTCTTTCAGTTCAGTTGCCGGTTTATTCTCTCAGTTACAGGATCTTATTAGGAACCACTCTAGGAAGTTTTTCCTCCAACACATTAGAACCCACACTGGCTTACCTGGGTCTCTGATCAAAGGCAATGTCCTAGTGGATGCCAGGATGCGGCAAGAATGAGTATTACTGCCACACCCATTATACAAGCCACAGAATTTCATCAGTTATACCATGTTAATGCCAGAACTTTGCAAAGTAAATTTCAGCTTTCTAGGCAAGCAGCCAGGCAAATAGTTTTGGACTGTTCACATTGTGTGGAGTTTCAGCATTCCCTGTCATTGGGAATTAATCCCCGGGGTTCGCTTCCTCTTAAAGTTTGGCAAATGGATGTGACGCATTTTTCTGAATTTGGTAACCTCAAATATGTGCACATGTTAGTTGACATCTGTTCTGGTATTATCTATGCCACCGCCCTAAGTGGAGAGAAAGGGCATAATGTTATCACTCACTCCCTTGAGGCATGGATAGCCTGGGGAAAACCAATTCAGCTTAAGACTGATAATGGCCCAGGATAAACTGGACCTCAATTTACAACCTTTTGTGCACAGATGGGAGTGCAGTTGATCCATGGCCTGCCTTATAACCTCCAAGGGCAAGGCATAGCAGAAAGAGCTCACCGCACACTCAAGGAGTGCCTTAATAAACAGAAAGGGGGAATAGGCCATGGCCGTACCCCAAAGGAAAGACTTTCCCTAGCTCTATTCACTCTTAATTTTTTAAATTTGGGTGCCCATGGGGCTGCAGCAACAGACCAGCATGCCAATCCAGGTACTATGCAGAAAGGACTGGTGAAATGGAAAGACATCCTCAAAGGCCACTGGTGTTTTAATATGGGCGAGAGGGTCTGTTTGTGTTTTCCCCCAGGATAGAAATGATCCAGTTTGGGTACCAGAGTACCTGACCAGGAAGATTCAATTGGAAAAGGAAAATGAGGCTGGGGAGCAAGCAGACAATGCAGAAGCTCCTGTTGCTGAGCCTGATGGTGCAGATAAGTGCTTGCCATAATCGCAGCCATTTCATTGGCCGCCATAGGAGCCGCGAGCCATATCGTGCAGACTGCGCAGACTTTGAATGCAGTCTTGGCTAATATAGTACAGGCCCTAGACATACAAAGAATCTTATTACCTGTAGAGAGCTTCCTGCTGCTGCACTCTAAAGATGGTGCTGATTTCCAGCCTCCACCCCCCATGGGTGAGTGCTCTCTTTTGATAAACAACTCCTTATTTGGCTTGAGCCTGGGGTGTGGTTTGCTGTTGCGTATGTAGACCTATGAGCTGTGCCCACATGGCTTATTGGGATTGGATGCCCTGAGAATTTCTAGTCAGTGGGCGGGGTTTCCCGGGGAAGGAGAAGGAGAAGCATGGAGAAGAACAAAGGGAGAACAATTGTAAAGGTCTCGAATAAACTGCTGAAAGAAGATCCTGGGTGTTGTGCCTTCCTTGCTGGCAAGGGTGTGCAACAAGTGGTGGCCCGTTCGTACGGGGAGAAACAACTCCTGTGAGCTTCAGGCATCAGATCTTTCTGCAGTCGGGGGGGTCGACTGGTAAGTCCCAGGTAAATTGGGATCTGCAATCAAAGCAGGTAGCTCCGACCTGTACATAAGGCGGAGAAGAGGGAGCTCACTGACAAGTGGGTGTAACCTCTATAGCCCTGGACCCACGGCAACCTTGAGCTTTAAGTGAAAGTAACAGCAGTTGCAAACCTAGGCTTAAAGTGAAAGTAACAGCAGTTGCAAACTTGAGCTCAAAGTGAAAGTAAAAGCATTAGCAAAGCTGGGGCTGTTTTGGTAAGGGCTCGGAGAAGATTTTTAAGGTAGGAATTAAAGGTTATACAAGGATGAGGTCTTCAACCTCACATCCAATTTTTTTGGCTCTTAAGGAGCTGCTTCATTAAGGTTTTTCTGAGTCCACTCTGCTTACTAGCAGTGGGAGAGATTCGTGGGTTCCTACACCATATTGAAAAGAGGCCAAGTGGGGCGGAGTCAGCAATTAAAGTGGTACAACCTTTTAAAAGCTCTTTGCATTAGAAAATGATTAAGAATTCCTAATAAAACAGATTTAGACTCTCAAAACCTCTAAATGGGGAAGGAAATAAAGATAAAAAAGCCAGGTAAAGATGGCAGATAAACAGAGACTCTGGATTTTGGTTATTGCATTTTCTTGTAATTTTTTAACTTTTAATGAGCTAACTGCAGAGAGACAACTGATTACTAAGGCTGCTAAGCTAAACAAATGCATATACTTTAAAGATATCCTGACTTCGAAATCTGTTTATAAGAATATGTTACTTGGGAAAAGAGTTTCTGCTTTTGTCTCCACAGAAGATCAAAACCTGTGGATTGGTTCTAGGCAGGTGTGGTTCCATTTGCCAAGGCCACCTGAAGCTGATAACAGGCCACCTTGGAGCTGTTGGGAGGAGAGATCAGAGGGGGCAGGCAGTGAAGAAGGACAGAGTGAAGGGGAAGAGTTGTACCCCAACCTTGCTGATATAGAAACTCCTGAGTCTACAGACTCAGAGGAAGAGCTGTTGGGAGATATTGATTGGATTATAGGATATCTTAGGATTGCAAATTGTGAATTGAAACCCCTTTATGACATTCTGAAAGGAGAGTCGGCTTTAGACTCCACGTGAGTGATGACAGTGGAAGCCAGAAAAGCACTGCAGGTAGTTGAGCAGAGGTTGCAGGATGCCTGCCTAAATAGGATTGAGGAAGGAAAACATTTTGTCCTATGCCTTTTACCCACATTCAGACAACCCACAGGGGTACTATGGCAATCAGGTCCACTGTTTTGGATACACCCAAAGGTATTGCCTAGTAAAAGTATAGAATATTACCCTACAGCAGTAGCTGATTTAGCTCAGAATGGCATACAACAATCCATTCAGTATTTTGGGCATGCACCAGCCATAATAATTGTGCCATACACAGCAGCACAAGCTAACAGCCCGTGTGCTGTTGTTGATGATTGGGCAATTCTTCGCTGTACCTTTTCTGGAAAAAATAGATAATCATTACCCACAACATCCTCTTATGACATTTTTTAAGGAGCACCACATAATTTTTCCCAAAGTCACCGCCACAGAACTGGTGGCGGGAGCTGTCAATGTATTCACTGATGGCTCGAAAACAGGAGTAGGTGCCTATATGGTGCAAGGCAAACAACCAGTTCAACATCAATTTACTCCTAGTACTCCTCAGGTAATAGAACTTCAAATAGTATATGAGATGTTTAAAGAATGCCAATTTGCCTTTAACTTGATATCTGACTCAACCTATGTGGTTAATGCTTTAAAGGTACTTGAAGTGGCAGGACCAATAAAATCATCCAGTACAGTCGTTGTCCTATTTAACCACTTGCAAGACTTGATTTTGCAATGAAAGGAGAGATTTTTTTCCTCAACATATCCGTGCACATATTGGCCTTCCTGGTCCACTCGGTGAAGGCAATGCCAAGGTGGATATGTGCACTAGACAGGACTGGGTATTCTTTACCTCTCCTGTAGTCAAAGCTCAAAAATTTCACCAGCTATATCATGTGAATGCTAAGACCTTACAACAAAAGTTTCAGATATCCAGAGCTGAGGCACGTCAAATAGTTTTGGATTGTGCTCAATGTGTGGTGTACCACCACTCACCTTCCCTAGGTGTTAATCCTCGAGGGATTTTGCCATTTAAAGTATGGCAAATGGATGTTACTCACATTTCTGAATTTGGCTCTTTGAAGTATGTACATGTTTCTGTAGATACGTGCTCTGGTATTTTGCATGCCACTGCCATGTCAGGAGAGAAAGGACGCAATGTCATTGTGCACTGCCTAGAGGCCTGGGCAGCTTGGGGAAAGCCTCTACAGGTAAAAACTGACAATGGCCCTGCTTATACTGGAATACAGTTTACTGCATTCTGTAGACAAATGGATGTACAAGTAACTCATGGATTGCCTTACAATCCACAAGGACAAGGCATAGTGGAACATGCTCATCGCATGCTGAAGGAATGCTTACAAAAACAAAAAGGGGGAATAGGCCACAGCTGCACCCCCCAAAAAGACTATCTATAGCTCTGTTTACCCTTAATGTTTTAAATTTGGATGCTGATGGTCGCTCCGTGGCAGATAGACATCTGATTCTCACCCCTAGCCACAGAGGCATGGTGAAATGGAAGGATATTTTCACGGGCCACTGGCATGGTCCTGATCCAGTGCTTACATGGGCAAGAGGTTCTGTTTGTTTCTTTCCTCAGGACCGGCAAGATCCACTGTGGGTACCAGAACGGCTAACCAGGAAGGTCCGAAATGATAAGTATGATGCTGACTTTGAGGGCGAGGATTGGCCCTGGAATGGGTACCTGTCCTGGTACAAAGCCCTAATGCCATCAGCTTGTTTAGAGCTAGGAGAGATTTTGGTATTACTGTAGCTGTTGCTACAGCCATTTCCCTAGCTGCAATTGGGGCCGCCACAGCTGCCATTGCTATGAGTCACACTGTCCAGACAGCTCAAACACTTAATAATTTGTCTGCCAATGTAGCCCATGCCTTAAACATTCAAAGAGGCATTTCTGCCCAGCTTAAAGGTGGGCTGATGTTGGTTAACCAAAGGATTGACCTGGTGCAAGAGGAGGTTGATGTCCTTTGGCAGATGGCTCAGTTGGGATGCGAATGGAAGTATCAGGCCCTATGCGTGACTTCTATTCATTATGAAAATTTTCCTATGTTGCAAATTCGTCTAAAGTTTTGTCAAGTTATTTTATAGGAAATTGGTCAGGCGAATTCAAAGCGACCATGGAGAAATTGAGAGTTGCAATAGTTGCTGTGAATTCAACTCGAGTGGACCCTGGAGTTGCTGAAGGACTGACGAGATGTATGTCCACCGCCCTCAATCATCTGAAGGAATGGGTGGGAATGGGTGCTCTGGCTAACTTGATGGTGCTGATAATTCTGATTTGCCTGTGGTGCATCTGCAAAATGAGGTTCACACAACGTAGGAGCATTGCCATGATTGTTCAAGCCTTCATCGCCATTGAGGCAGGACAGCCCCCACATGTTTGGCTTGCTGCCTTGAAAGAGTAATGTTTGGCACGGGTTGCGAGGCTAAGCACTGCACATGATTTTGCTTAGGAAAGGCTTCATGAAGAGCATGCCTAATTGCATACAGGTTGGCACCCACTATCCTGTCCTCATGAAAACAGGTGCCAGACAGGTCTGTCCCTGTCTGGGTGGATGACAGCTGGATTAGAGATAGCACAAGTCTTCTTTCACAATGGGGATTAAGCCTCTGCTCTTGCCCGCTGCTTTTGCTTGATTTATTAATTATTAAATAAGGGGGAGATGTAGAGAGCTTCCTGCTGCTGCACTCTAAAGATGGTGCTGATTTCCAGCCTCCACCCCCCATGGGTGAGTGCTCTCTTTTGATAAACAACTCCTTATTTGGCTTGAGCCTGGGGCGTGGTTTGCTGTTGCGTATGTGGACCTATGAGCTGTGCCCACATGGCTTATTGGGATTGGATGCCCTGAGAGTTTCTAGTCAGTGGGCGGGGTTTCCCGGGGAAGGAGAAGGAGAAGCACGGAGAAGAACAAAAGGAGAACAATTGTAAAGGTCCCGAATAAACTGCTGAAAGAAGATCCTGGGTGTTGTGCTTTCCTTGCTGGCAAGGGTGCGCGACAGTTACCCAGTTAAAAGGGGGCTTGATGGTTATTAATCAAAGGACCGACCTGGTCCAAGAGTAGATTGATACTCTTTGGCAGCTGGCCTAGCGTGGCTGTGAATGGAAGTTTCCAGAATTATGTGGGACTAGTGTACAATATCAGAACTTTATTCATGCTGCAAATTTGTCTAAACAGTTGTCAAGTTATCTTTTAGGAAATTGGACTGGTGAATTCGGAAACTTGATGGCCCAGCTGAGAGTGACCATGGTGATCGTGAATTCTACTGGAGTGGATGCAGACCTGGCAGAAGGACTGGCGTCCTGGTTCTCCACCACTGTGGATCATCAGAAAGAGTGGGCAGGAATGGGAGCTCTAGCGAGCCTGATGGTGCTGATATTCCTAGTTTGCCTGTGGTGCATTTTCCATGTTAGGTTCCTTCAGTGTCGCAATGCAGCCACAGTTGTCCAAGCATTTTCAGCATTGAAGTCGGTCAGTCCCCCTAAGTTTGCTTGGCCTCCCTAAAGGAGAAGCCTTAAGAATGTTTTGCAGGATGCGAGGCTTAGCACTGCACATGAGTACTCTGGCTTATGGAAACTCATGAGTAGTATATCTGGTTACACACATGTTGACACCCAACTGCCTGCCTCTGTGAAAAGGGTGTCGGATGGGTCAGGGATTGTCTGGATGGATGACACCCGGAGCGATACCTGTACATGTTTCTTTTGCACTTCCGAGACTAGACTTCTGCTTCTGCCTGCTTTTTTCTTAATAAAGAAGGGGGATCTGTAGAGAGATGCGTTGTACCGCGCCCTAAAGGTGGTGCTGGTTTCCACCTTCCATCTTTCCAACGGTGAGTGCTCTTGGGAGTAAACAACTCCTTATTGGCTGTAGGCAAGGATGGTGGCTTGCTTCTGCATCCTAGGACCTATGGGCGATGTCCATGTGTCTTACTGGGATTGGAGGCCCAGAGGGTATTTAGCCACGAGCAGCCCAGAGGGTATTTAGCCATGAGCAGACTTCTCCCCGGGGTCGTTCGTCGTTCGTCTGAGAGTGTGAGTGAGTGAGTGAGTGAGAGAATGAGCCAGTGAGTGAAAGATAAGATAATAAAAGGCCCGAATAAACTGCAGAGAGAAGTATCCGGTGTTGCGTCTTCCTTGCTGGCAAGGTTGCGCGTGACAGTATTGTTTCTTCCCTTTCTATTCTATGGAGGAATGGAGAAACACTCATATTAGGCTTTCTTTCTTTCTTTTATCCTTCCTTTCTTTCTTTCCTTCTTTTTTTCTTTCTTTTTTTAAAGAGGAAAGAGCATATTTTAATTTTTTATTTAAAAGTCTATTATTATTATTTTAAATATCATCCACATTCCCCTTCCCTCCCTTCCTTCTACTCATTTCCCAGGTTCTCCGCACCCCACTCTTATCCATTCCTCAGAAAGAATAAGGCCTCCCAATGGGTGTCAATAAAGCCGTCATTTTTTGGACAAAGCCCCTCTCTTATGTATCAAGGCTGAGCAAGGTATCCTTCTATATGGAATGGGCTCTAAAAGACCTGTTCATGCACTAGTGATAAACCCTAGTTATACTGACAGAAGCTTCACAAATGGCCCAAGCCATCCAATTGTCATCCATATTCACGGCCTTATTTAGTCCCATGCAGGTTTCTCAACTGTCAACCCAGAGTCAGTGAGCTCCCAGTAGCCCTAGTCAGCTGTCTCTATGGATTTCCCAATCATGATCTTGGTGCTTTTTCTCATTTAATCCCCCTTCTTCCTCTTCAATTGGACTGGGAGCTTGGCCCAGTGGTTATCCATGGATCTCTACATCTTTCATCTACTCCTATCAGTTGCTGGATGAAGGTTCTATGATGACAATCAGTTTCATTACAGGGAAGGCCAGGTCAAGTACCCACTCTACTATTGCTTGAAATCTTAGCTGGGGTCATCCTTGTGAATTTGTTGGAATTTCCCTAGCACCATGTTTCTCCCTAATCCCCAAATGATTCCCTCTATCAAAATATCTATTGTTGCATTGATCTCCCTCTGTGTCTCTCTCCCAATTCAACTATCCCTTTCCCTCCTGTTCTTTTCTCACTTCCCTTTTTCTCTCCTCCTTACATCTTTCCAATTTGCTCATAAGATTTTATCTATATCCCTTTTCTAGGAGATACTTCTTTTAGGGTCCACCTTGTTACCTAGCTTGTAAATTGTAACTTGATTTATACTTTGCTTTATTTCTAATATTCCCTTATTTCTGGGTCTGGATTACCTCACTCGAGATAGTTTCCTCTATTTGCCTGCAAATATCAGGATGTCTTTTTTTTTTTTATTGTGCAATACTCCATTGGATAAATGAACTACTTTGTGTTTCCATTCTTTGCTTGATGGGCATCTAGCTTGTTTCCAGGTTCTGGCTATTATGAGTAATCCTGCTATGAACATAATTGAGCAAATGTCCTTGTGGTATAAATGTGCACCCTTTGGGTATATACCCAAGAGTAGTATTGCTGGATAATGAGATACATTAGTTCCCAGTTTTCTAAGAAATTGTTATACTAATTTCCAAAGTGGCTGTGCAAGTTTACACTCTCACCAGCAATGGAAGACTGCTTCCCTTACCCCATATTCCCTCCAACATAGGCTGTCATCAGTGTTTTTGATCTTAGCCATTCGGACAGCTGTAAGAAGGTATCTAAGAGTTAATTTGATTTGCATTTCCTTGATTGCTAAGGATGTTGAGCAATGCTTTAAATGTCTTTTGGCTATTTGAGATTCTTCTGTTGAGAATTCTTTGTTTAAAAATCTGTACCCCATTTTTAAATTTGATTATTTGGTGTTTCATTTCTTGAGGGTTTTTTTAAATATATATTTTAAAGATCAACCCTCTGTCAGATGTAGGGTTGGTGAAGATCTTTTTCCATTCTATAGGTTGCAATTTTTTTAATTGACCTTATCCTTTGCCTTAAAAAAGCTTCTCAGTTTCAGAAAGTTTTACTTATTAATAATTGCTCTCAGTGTCCATGTTACTGGTGTTATATTTAGAAAGTGGATTTCTGTGTCAAATTGTTCAAGACTATTTCTCACTTTTTTCTTCTATCAGGTTTAGGGTGGCAGAGATAGATCTATTGAATTCTTCTACATTCAACCATCAAGTTCTACCAGCACCAGATGCTTTCTTTTTTTAATATTTTAGACTTCTTTGTCAAAATCATATGTTTATAATTGTATAGTTTAATGTCAAGGACTTAAATTTGATTCCATTGATCCATATGTATTCTTATGCCAACATCAACCTGTATTTATTATTATAGATTTGTAGTTGAGCTTAAAGATAGGAATGGTGATGCTTCCAGAAGTTTCTTTATTATATAGGATTGTCTTGATGATTGTAGAGGTTTTTTTAATAGAAAGTTGAATTTTATTTTCTTGAAGTCTGTGAATAATTGTGTTGGGATTTTGATGTGGATTGCATAGAATCTGATTTTAGTTAAATTGGCATTTTTACTATGTTGATCCTACCTATCTAAGAACATGAGAGATCTTTCTATTTTTGATATTCAATTTTTATCTTCAGCAACTTATATTTCTTGTCATACATGTCTTTCACTTGTTTAGATAGTGTTACCCCCATATATTTTATGTTATTTGTGGCTATTTTAAAGGGTGATGTTTCCCTGATTTCTTTTATAGCTCATTTATCATTTGTGTAAGGAGAGTTATTGATTTTTTTGAGTTAATCTTTTAGCTTGCCACATTGGTGAAGGTTGCATCAGCCATGAGTTCCTAGGTAGAATTTTTGGAATCACATAGGTACACTAGCATATCATCTACTAATGCAGAAAGTTTGGCTTTTCCCTTTCAAAATTGTATTCATTTAATCTTCTTTTATTGTTTTATTGCTCTAGCTAAAACATTGACTATTAAATTGAATAGATATGGGGAGAATGGATAGCCTTGTCTTGTTTCTGATTTTAGGGGGATTGATTTGAGTTTCACTTCATTTAGTTTGATGTTGGCTGTTGGGATGCTGCATCTCTGATGTATCTTTATCATGAAGTGGTGTTGGATTTTGGCAGAGGCTTTTGCATCATCTAATGACATGATCAAGAATTTTTTTTCAGTTTTGTTATATAGTAGATAACATTGACAAAATTTATGTTGAATGATATCTGCATCTCTGGGAAGAAGCCTACTTGACCATGTTGGATAATTTTTTGATGTGTTCTTAGATTCAGTTTGCCAATATTTTATTGTGTATTTTTGCATCTATGTTCTTGAAGGAGAATGGTCTATAACTTTCCTTCTTTGTTGAGCCTTAGTGTGGTTTGGGTATCAGGGTGACTGTAGCCACATGAAAAGTGTTTGGCAATGTTCCTTTGGGTTCTCTTGTATGGACCAATTAGAGAAGCATTTGTATTAGTTCTTTTTACAAGTTTTTATAGAATTCTGCACTGAAACACTGAAACCATCAGGCCCTGAGTCTTTTTTTTTTTTTTTTGAGGGTGTGGAAACTTTTAATAACTGCTTCTATTTTTTTAGGGCTTATAGGTCTATTTAAATTGTCAATCTGGTTTTGATTAATTTTGAAAGTGGTACCTATCCAGAAAGTTGTCCATTTCTTTTAGGATTTCTAAGTTTGTGGAGTATGAGCTAATGATTTTCTGGATTTCCTCTGTGTTTGTTATGGTCCCAATTTTTTCTGATTACGTTAATTTGGATGTTCTTTGTATGCCTTTTGGTTAGTAAGGTTAAATATTTGTTTATCTTGTTGATTTTCTCAGAGAACCGAATCTTTGTTTTATTGATTATTTAAATTGTTCTTTTTGTGTCAATTGTATTAATTTCAGCCCTGAGTTTAATTATTTTCTGTCATCTACTCCTTCTTGGTGAGTTTGCTTCTTTATTTTCTAGAGTTTTCAAGTATGCTTTTAAGCCATTTGTTTGAGATATCTCCAAATCCTTTATGCAGACATTTAGCACAATAAACTTTGCTCTTAGCGTTGCCTTCATTGTGTTCCATAAGTTTGGGTAAGTTGTGAATTTATTTTTATTAAATTCTAGGAAGTCTTTAATTTATTTATTTATTGATCCAGAGGTGTTTCTGTTGAGAGTTGTTTAGTTTACATGAGTTTATCGGCCTTTTGTAGTTTACATTGTTGATGAACTCCAACTTCAGGTCAAGGAGGTTCAATAGGATACAAGAAGTTATTCCAATTATTTTTGTATTTATTAATATTTGATTTATGACTGAGTATGTGGTCAGTTTTAGAGATAATTCCAAGGTGTGCTGAGAAGGTATATTCTTTTGTGTTTGGGTGAAATGTTTTGTATATATCTATTAAATCCATTTGAGTCACACATTAGCTAGATTACTTGTTTCTCCATAAAATTTCAGTCTGGTAGATCTGTTCATTGGTGATAGTGGGGTATTGAAGCCTCCCTCAATTAGTGTGTGAGGCATGGTGGGCAATTTAAGTTTTAGTAATATTTCTTTTACATATATGGATGCCCTTTTATTAAGGTATAAATGTTCAGGAGTGAGACTTTATCTTGATGGTTATTTTTTCTGATTAATATGCAATGTTCTTCCTGATTTCTTTTGATTGATTTTCATTTAAGACTAATTTGTTCAATATTAGAATACTTGATACCAGTTTGCCTCTTAAGTCCATTTGATTGGAGAATTTTTTTCTCAAACCTTTACTGAGATAGTGTCTGTCTTTGAAGTTGAAGTATGTTTCTTTTATGTAGCATAAGGGGTAAACCTATTTTTTTATCCATTCTGTTAACCTATGTCTTTTTTATAAGAGAACTGAGTCCATTGTTATTAGTGGATATTTAATCACCAGTAATTGTTAATTTCTTTTATTTTTGGTGATAGTGTGTGTGTATGTTTTTGTTCTTTGTGATTTGCTGTTGTGGGATTGTCTATTGCTTGCATTTTTATAGGTACATCTAACTAATTTAGGTTGAAGTTTTTCTTCTAATGCTTTCTGTAGGGCTGGATAGGTATTGTTTAAATCTGATTTTGCCATGGAATAGTTTGTTTACTTTGTCTATGGCGATTGAGAATTTTACTGTTTATAGTAGTCTGGGATGGCATATGAGGTCTCTTAGTGTTTGTATAACTTCTGTCCAGGACCTTTTAGCCTTTATAGTCTCCATTGAGAAGTCAGGTGTTATTCTCATGGGTCTGCCTTTATAAGTTATTTGGCCCTTTTTCTTTGCAGCTCTTAATATTATTTCTTTATTCTGTATGTTTGGTGGTTTGGTTATTATGTGGTGAGTGCACTGGACCTTTTTGGGAGGTCCAGTCTATTTGATATTCTGTAAGCTTCTGTTATCTTCATAGGCATTTTCTTCTTTAGATTGGGGAGGTTTTCACCTATGAGTTTGTTGAATACACACACACACACACACACACACACACACACATGTGTGTGTATATATTATGCCTTTGACCTGGTGTTCTTCTCCTTCTTCTATTGCTTTTATTCTTAGGTTTGGTTTTTTCATGGTGTCCCAGATTTCCTGGACACTTTGTGTTATGACTTTTTGGCTTTAGAGTTTTCTTTGATTGATGAATCTATTTTTCTCTATCATATTTTCCATGCCAGAGATTCTCTCTTCCATCTCTTACAGTCTGTTAGTTATGCTTGCATCTGTAGTTTCTGTTTATCTATTCAAGTTTTCTATTTCCAGCTTTTCTTCTGTTTGTGTCTTTTTATTATTTGTATTTCAACTTTCAAGTCTTTAGCTATTTCTCTTTCCTGTTTGATGACTTCTTTTTGGCTTTCTTTAAAATATTTGGTGATTTTGCTCCTATTTTTTGTCTTTTTTTAAATTTCTTAAGTGAATTTTTAATTTTCCTTTTAAAGGTTTCTATCATCTTCATAATGTTATTTTTAAGGTTGTTTTCTTCTACTTAGTCTACATTGTGATGTTAAGATCTTCATATTGTAGAGCTGCTAGGTTCTGGTCGTGCCATATTGCTCTTTATATTGTTGAAGGTATTCTTGCATGATGTCTACCCATCTCTTGATACCATTGTTGGAAGTGATTTTTGTGTCTCAGGAAGCTGTTCTTGGGCAATCTGTTTTGGTTTTGTCTATGTCAGGGAACCAAATTTGCTCCAATCAGCACTCTTTGTACAATCAGAGTTGTTTGATTCTGTGACTCAGGGAACCTCTTTTGATCCAATAGGAGCTCTTGGTTCAATAGAGGCTGATGGATTCTGTGTCTCAGGGAGTCACTAAGGTCTTAGCGGCATGGATGGGTTGGGAAAAGGAATTGAGACTTGTATATCGCAGGGTCTAATGGGGGCTGTTGGTAGGGAGGTTTGCCTATAGAAGTCTTTCCTGCTGGCCTACAAGTGAGGCATCAGTGGGTAAGAGTGCAGCAACATGGATTGTACCCCTGTTCTTAGGTACTAGAGACTGGGTTTTATGCCTGGGCTGGGAGAAGAGTCACTCACCTTTTGGTCCAATAGGAGCTTGTGATTTCTATGTCTCAGATCATAGGCAGTGAGTGGGTTTGGAGGAGAAAGTAGGACTTGTATAATACAGGGTTCAATGTAGAGTGATATTGGTGAGGCAGTCTTCCCTGCTGGCCTGCAACTGGAGTAGCAATAAATCGGGGTGGAAGAGCATAGGTTGTGTTAGCCTTTCATTGAAGATCTAGCAAAATTCCTCAGTGTTTCCTTCTGGTTCTGGATTGCTTGTAGTCTGATGATTTTTTCTTTTTTTTTTTTTTTTAGTGTTAAAATCACTGTGTGCTGTAGACTACCTAAATTGTTTAGTTTGTACTATTTCAGTATTGGTATATTAAATATATCTAGAGATTCATATATTTTTATATTTTTTTTCATTTATATCAGTATATATTTTAACATGTGTTCTTATGACTTTCTGAGTTTCATTGTTATCTGTTCTAATGACTCTCTTTTCATCTCTCATTTGATTGATTATGATCTTCTCATTCTTTAGGTTTGGTAAAAGGTTAATTATTCTTGTTTATCCTCAGAACCAAGTCTTTGTTTTCTTGATTATTTATACCATTTTTTAAATTTGCATTTTGATTTGCTCTCATCTTCCTAAGACCCTACGGTATTTATTTTTTTTAATTTATAATATTTTTAAAAATATTTTTAAATACACAAAAGAAGTTTGAGGGAGAAAAGAGAAGAGTAACATGATATATAATTTTATTTCATAATTTATTTTTTATTTACATTCCTACTGCAGTTTTTTTCCCTCCTCTCCTCCCATTTCCTTTCTCCACATCCTTTCCTTCCTCACCCCATTAACTCACTCCTCCTTTGTTTCTGTTCAGAAAATGGCAGGCTTCCAAAGGGTATCCAAAGCATGTCATTGGATATCAAGAGCCAGCCAAACTGTTAGGTATGGTCCCTGATCTCATTATTAGGAGCCCCACAAGTAGACCAAGCTACAACACTGTCACTTATATATAAAGGGTCTAGTTGTATCCAAGGCAAGGTCTCTGGTTGTTGGTTCAAACTCTGAGTTTCTCTGAACTCAGGTTAGTTGTTTCTTAAGTTCTTTTGGTGATGGTCTTGACCCCTCTGGTTCCTGTTGTCCTTCCTTGCTTTCTTCAGCAGAATTCCCTAAGTGTGGCCTAATGTTTTGCTGTGGGTTTCTGCATCTGTTTCCATTAGTTATTGGATGAAGGCACTCTAATTACAATTGGGGTAGTTACTAATCTGATCACAGGATATGGCCAGTTCAGTCTACACACTCACTATTGCTAGGAAACTTATTTTAGTTAAAATAAAATGTTTGTATTAGTGTGTAGCTGCATATTATAGCTTCATTTTGTCATTTTGAGACATGTGCATAATGCACTATAGTAGATGATAGTCCATCAGATCTAGTGTACAATCTCTGACCCTACAACCCATGTTATTTACATGGCTGGTCTGGGTGAAGGCAATGATCTTCACATCACTTTAATTCTACCTAATACTTAAAGATTCTATTTACTGCAGTGAAGGAAGAAACAGATAACACATTCAGATTAGAGACATATAAGACTATCTTTATCTGAAGATAACACGTTTTTATGTAAATACATTAAGAACATAGAAAGTACTCTAGATAACAAGTAATTAAAAACAAATCCAACTGGTCCTTATCAGAAAGTTCAGAAAAGTTTCAGAATACGAGAACATATACAAAATTAAAACATACCTTTTATTAACTGAATGCAAAAATTAAAAACACAGCATAGGTTATAAACTCTGCAAAATAATGATATTCTTAGATACAAAATTAACATGTACAAAAGCTACATTGAAGAATGATGAGAAATAAATAAATGAGAAATGCTGTAATTTGGTCCGAAGGTTGTGGGTTATTGTTAAGCTGATAAATGAGAAATGCTGTATTTATAAAGTGAGGATTCATGTATTAATTATGTCAATTCCCTCCAAACTTAACTATTAATTTATTGCAGTCCTTTTTTTTCTCTTGATGTAATCTTCATATAGATAGTCATTTTAATGTAATTATTACAAAACTTAGGCATGGCTTTTACATACATAGACACACTCCAAGAATTAATATACAGAGCGAGTCTTAAGTTAGCTGAAATCATCTTGAAAATCAAATAGGAAATAGGAATAATTATTGTCTGTTAATAGTTACTGCATAGTGGCTGTGGTAGAGGAATGTGGCAATACCAGCATGATAAGCCCATAGATTAATAAAGCAAAACACTCCAAAATAATCCTACACATGTATAGAGAAATGGTATTTAACAATGTCAAAAAGCAATTAAATAGGTTTGGGATAATATTTTTAGATTCAATAGAGTCTCCCATTTTCACATACTCTCTCATATACATACATGGACAAGAAGGCACAATGTACGAGTTAAACTCTAATCTTTCATGCAACTATATCTGCAGACACTATCTTTGCTAAGTTTGTGAGGTGAGGTGGATCAGGTGAAAAACTTCTCACTGTTCTAATATGTTTATAGGAAGAGCAAGACAGGACATGCTTTCTCCCTGTGTTGTTTATCAGTTTCCTTTGAGATTGATTGAAACACTCTATCATGTAGGGAAGCTCATTAAGAAAGAAAGCACACAACTCAAATATCCTCAGGAATTTCCTGAAACTGATGAGGCTCACTAGGTAGGTACCTCCCTTCCCAAGAATACAGTATTAGTAGAGACTGCTGAGAGTTGCTCTAAATAATCTCAGCCACCTGAAAAAAGTAGAGACCAGCCCCAAGGATATTTAATGAAGAAGAAACCAGCTGAGCTGCCTGAAAGAGGCTCAAAGCAACTGAGCCATCTGGAAAGAATTTACTCCAAACTGCTGAGCTTCATGAAGAGTGTGTAGTGGGTTGCAGGATTGTAGGCCTTGTGATCTGCCTCCTATGTAGGCATGGCTTTTGCTGGTGCAGCTGTCTTGAGTTATTTCCTCTCTTGTAAGTAACACTTCACGCATGTTCCCATATGTAACCCCAATAAAATTCATTTTGGTTCACCAAGTTGTACTTTGAGTGTATCAGTACTTTGGTCTGTGATGGGCTTCCAATTAGAAGTAAGTAGACAGTGAGTGTTGTGTCTCCTCATAGAAATATTCATTTCTTAGGTTTTTGCAATGCTCAATGTGTAGATTTTATACTTGTAAATTCTGTCCTAAAGAGACAGCAGCTGAATTCAGGCTAGGTAGGGATGCTGGCATCAGAGGATGCTAGACATTCATATTTTGGGCTTCAGACTCAGACATCCTTTCATTTTTAACTAAACTCTGCTCTCTAGCTCTTTTAAATCTGTCCTGTGCATGTTATCACTGGACTTCATCAGTTCTCATTGTCACCTTTGCTATGGCAGATTCATGCAGATTCAGGTCTCAGTTGGAAGTCAGTTTGAGGGGGTATGATAAAATCTTTTGATCATTTCCTTTCATAAAAGAATATCTTATAATGTTTTGAATGTTCAGGCACTAATATGAGAAATAGATCTAGCACCATGACTTCTATGCAAAAGAACAGTAATATGGTTTAATAGTAGCCAAGTCACTCTGTATTTAAGATACTATGGCAGTCATACTTTGAATATAATAGTCCATTAAGTTCTCATGATGTAGAGAACAATGAGAGAAAAATTATATACTTAGGAAATCAACATAGATAGTAGAGGGTTATCACATTTTATTTTTATTCTAATTATTATAGAAAACTTTGAAAGACTAAAATCATTTGGAGTAACTGCTTTTGTTTTCAGAAGTTTTATCAAACATTACACTAGAAAGACATCTCTCTCTGGTCCCCAGGGGCTGGATCTAGGACTATCTAAAAACATCTTAATTCAAGGAGGTTCACATTCATGGTATAAAATTCCATGATATTATACAAAACCTATGCTTGTCCTCCAATATACTTCACATTATTTCCAGATTATTTAGTACACTGAATATAATGTAAGTACTAGGCAAGTAGCTGGGACATGTATCCTTTATGAAATGATGACATGAAACACTGTTAGAAATAGTCCCAGGGTTTTTTTTTCAGGAATTTTTGACCTGTAGCTAATTGTATTATTGGGTGCAGAATGCATGGACATAGAAGGCTGAATGAAATGAACACAGATTGCCATTTACAATGTTTAAAAATGTGTGAATGGTATACTATTTTACTATTACATATGTGGAGAGCACAATTAAAACCTCTGAAGGTACCACCATCAGAAGTGGGACAAATATTTATCACTTAAAACGTGGCACTTAAGTACCAGCTCCCCAGAAGCCAGGCTTAAACACACTGTCTAGCCCCACTATGTGCTGGACTGCCATTTGTTTCCCTACCTCTATTCTGCCATTCATTTTCTTTTCTATCTGGGACAAGTGTAGTAGGATTATGTTACATTGTAAATAATTAGCCTGCCTACTAGTTTAATAAAATTGCTGATTGGCTGAAGGCAGACAGGAAGAGTGGGCAGGACTATGAGACTAAGAAAACTCTGGGAACAGGAAGAGCAGGGCAGAGAAGCCAGAGAGACACCATGATGAGACACCAGCAGACACAGAGGAATGAAAATGAAATGCTGCTCTGAGAAAAGGTACTGAGTCACATGGCTAAACAAGACAAGAACCATGGGTTAGTTTAAGAGCAAGAGCTAGCAATATGCCAGAGCCATAAGATGATCAGCATAAAATTAATAAATGTGTCTGTGTGTTTCTATGGGACTGCAGGTCTGCTGGTCTGGACCATAGGCTAGACAGGACAAAACCTTATTACTACAGACAAGTCTCCCCCTGGCTCTTTAACATTTCATTCTCTTGAATGATCTGGTTTAGGTTTGTTCTCATACATATTCTTATGAATGCAGCCAGTAACATTAAAGGGTCCCACATTTATTTATCTCTACTCAGATGAACAAGGGCTTTTGAAAAATGACGGGAAGCAAATGTTTCATGTGCATTTTTGTAATGGAACACATTTGAATTCACATCAACACCAAGTCCTCAAAAACATTTGGAATCTTGCAGAACATGTTGGGAACGCCAATTTTGGCTTCTTAGCTCTGATCCAGGAATCCCTCTGGAGCTTTCCAAGTGAATAAAGAAAGGTACTTATCCATACTTGTTGACAGCCATCCACTCAAGCCCCTTGGCTTCTATGGTACCCTGGCAGGCAATTCTGGTATGTCTGCAATACAGGTTATGAGAATTACTTGATGCTCTGTACTCACATTGCACTAGCAGGTGAATTGCTATTCACGGTTTGTGGACTGTTGACATGTGAGTTCTTCAGATCACAACTCGTCAAGGAAAATGAAGAGGACAAACTGATCCTTCTTGATAGTATGTTTAGTGGGCTTAGAATACTTATGGATAATTTTATCACTTGGGTCTTTTATTGGCCAAGGTCCTGAATATGAACTCAGTAGAGGGACTGTTTCCATCATCTGCCTGCAGAGGCTTCACAAATGATCATGTTGCACAGTCTTCCCCTTCTTAAAGTCCAATACCTGAAAGAACCGGTATATAGTATTTTCAAAAAATCCATCAAATGCATTTCCCCTTTTTAAGAATATTTTGAAAACAACAAACAGCATTGAATCAAAGAACACTGAAAAAAAGATGCCACCCAAAGTGCTGCCAGCCCGTTTGCAAAGTGATACTTCATACACACACACACACCTCTATCTGTGACCCCCCTGCCAGGCCACAGCCAAGGCTATCCATGTGAGAAGTCCACCTTCTTCTTCAAATGCTCAAAGGGATTTCCTCACTTGCCAAAAGCTTTAAAATCTTCCTAGGCACCACTGAGTATCTTTATGGAAAGAAGAGAATCCATGGAGAAGACATGAGCTACATCTCATTTTTCTTCTCCTAACAGCTTGCAATCGCTTCCTCAGCTGGTGTGCCTCTGAGCATGAATGGGAAGAGAGACAAATGAGTCTCTGCAACAGCTGTTTCAGATGAGAACAATTCCACCCTGAAACTTCCTGCTGATATTAAGGACTATTGTCACATCCTGTGCTGCAGCCCCTTGCGCAGAACCTAACTTCTTTCACAAAATGACTGTCTTCAATGAACCTTCAGAAATGACTTAATTCTGTTACTGGCAGCTTTATATAGCAGGAACAGTGGCAATTGATCCCCCATGCTCGCTAGGTCATCCACACACAAATTGTATTTTAAACAGAGACAAAGACGAATCCAGGGTGTATTCATACCAGGGAAGAATAGATATCGCAATGGAAATGCTGTATAAAGGAGAGTACAGGCTCTCCAGAGGCCAGAAGTACTCCTGTGTTCTAAAACTGATACAAAATATCTAAGTTACAGTAACATTACCCTAATTGCCTTTATTGTTTTCCTTAAAATATATAAATAAATAGCCTTTTGATTACCATAGCCAAATCATTTGTAAGTCTGTCAGAGAGAAGCAGTGATGGAGAAGTAGGTAGGGTTTAATATATTATTAATTAAAGAGAAATACACGTGCAATTATGCATAAATGTTTACATATGTGGTTTCAGGGTATTCACTTTGGATTTTTCTGGATGGATTAGGTGACTGACAGTTCAAGGCCATTCCCATTTAAATACATTTACTTCATATAAATTTAATTGTCTCCTTTTCTGGATATAAGATGCCATTCAAAGATGCAATGACAAAGTGGGTATCATTTCCTCCCCTGGAAAGAGGAGCTGTACCCCGTATTATTAGAGGTTACACAAAGCGGTGGAGTGCATGGCATACCACTAGTGAAATGTTTTTTCTCGAGGCATATTGAAAAGTTGATGATGACTTTCTGTAATTTAAACTTCCGCTCTTAATAAAATGTCCATTACCTTCCCAGGCAAGAGAGGTAGCTAAATGGAAGGCACTCTGTCTGAAACCTTCTTTCAAAACCTTCCTAAGAAGCCATTCTTTCCTTTCCTCTTGCACATTAAATTTTTGTGGGAGACAAAGGCATTGTGTGTTACTGAGCATAGTATTGCATGGAGGTGGAAGAGTGAACCCGGCATAGCACTGTGTGTTCTTGGGTTGCAGGAGCTATTGTTTCAGAGACAGTGACAGTGAAAACAGAGTGTCATGTGTTTTACTGGAATTAAAGAGTGGCCTCAGTCAAGGAATACAGAGCTTCTCAAAATCCCCAAATCATCAATATGACCAACACTTAGTACTCACATTTTTGTAAACTACAATTACCTGTTGAAACATAATAACAAATATAATAAAATGTGGTGATATGTTATATATTTAATAAAACCAGTCTGCAATATCAGAGAAAAAAAATCTACCCACAGTCAATCCAGAAGGATCAGAAGTGTGTGTGGGGCACCAGGAGTGGTGAGCTATGCCCAACCGGGTGAGTGTGGTGACCTACACCTTACCTTTAATCTCATAACTCCAGAGACAGAGATCTTTCTGTGTTCCTGTAAGTTCAAGGCTAACTACCAAATAGTAGTAGCCCACATGTTTAATTTTAACCTGAATGTGATACAACTGGGGAAGAAGGTATTTAAGACAAGTGTAGGAAGACAGATGAGGCATTAGAAGTGAAGAGGAGCAAGGCAGAGGCTGCTAGAAGATAGGTGGGTGAGACTTGACTGTGGTATTTCCTCTTTTTGATATTTTAGACTGGTTTTATTAAATATATAACATATCACCACAAGAAAATATAGTTAAATATGTTTACTATTTAATGTACATATTTATATTTATATATTATTTAATTTGTATATATTAAACAATTATTTAATATTTTAATACAGCATTTCAATATCATCTTTAAATATTCTGAGATGCTTCTCAGGGGTTTAATATAGAATGGTTTTCTTAAGAATGTCCTAAAGCTTAAAGCCTGCTTTAGAAAAAAATGTGGAAAGATGCAGATTGTATTAAAAACAACTACAAAGACACAAAGACACACTTAGCCTGAAGATAGTTTTAGCAATAAATATACTATTCCTAGAGGAGTCCAAAGATACTTTTTAATGTTATCAAAATGTCTTGCTTTCAAACAAATATAACCAAAATTATTATTATTGAGAGCAATATCACTTGTACCAGTATCACAGTCACCAAAATTGACAAGGAATACACTGGATTATTACAGCCAGTTTAGCATGAGTAAAGAGTTCACCAGGAAAATAATATGATGAAGATAATAACAGAAATCATGGAGAATTACCAACCCCTGTATCTGATTAAAAATCCTGCATTTTTTTAAATACCAAAACCATTCACAAACACACAGAAGTGGCAAACTATGTCAGCCCATACCCATGACAGATATAAAGAAAGGTTAACACTCTGACTAGTCAATTAAAGAATCACTAATCCCTTCAGAATGAGGGATATGGACCATTAATTCTGTTCACTCTTTACATGAACTAAATGCTATCATTTGGTCTGATGCATACTCATCATCTCACTGGCTTTCAAAGGCCCCTTGCTCTCTAATACGAGCCGCAGCTACAGCATGCCCTTCTTTTCCACCCTCAAACATCAAAGTATCAGGGGGCTACTGTTGGGTTTCCCTTAGATAAGAAACCAAGTCAGAAGCAAGGCATGGGAGTCTGAACACACATTTATTTGATTCTGTCTTCTGTCACATTTTATTTTATTTTTCTATGTCACATTCTAAAAGTGATTCTTAAGAGCTTCATCTTCACAAAATCTCATTTTCCTTTTAATACAGATCCTTTAGATATACACCATTGGAATTACACCCATGGACTAATGGAAAGTCACAACGTCCCTATAACCCACAAACGGTCTCTCTTTGGCCTAAGTAGTGAGCTCACCTATGGAGTTGTACAGCTACTATCCCTGAAGCTCTTCAGCTTCTTTATTAGTGGCTTCTCTGTTCATCCAGATCCTCTGGTTCTGAGCATTTTAACAAGTGCTTATGGATAGGAACAAATGTATTTATCTCGTCTGATAATAGAACATGCAATCTTCTGAAAGGAAGCAGCCTTGACCCATTTGAACATTCTCTGGCTTCCATTTCCTCGTGGCTTCCTCTGGGTAGTATGGTTTTTTTCACATCTCACTTTTAATTTTATGTTTCTTCTTTTGTTAGCAAAGTATCTTCTTCTAGCCTTTTCCCCCTCTCTACCTCCAAGAAGCCAATTTGCTTACAATTTTCTCTGTAAAGTCAATGGAAATTGCATACTTGAGACAATGGTTGAGGGCATAGAGCAACATACGAAATAAGCCAAGAGTATATGAGTATGTTATTGATATCTGTGTGTTTGTTCTTTCTCTCAGCTAAGTGTTTTGCAAAAGCCCACTTGATGAAATAGCTTAGAAAGTGAACTATAGATACAGCTTGTACATACTCAACTTCTTTAAGTAGTGTTATTTTTGTGTAAATAAAAACATTCAGAAAGACTATTCCTTGCCAGAGAACAATGGGATCTACTTGCTAAGTCTCAAGTGTAAACTACTTAGTACTTCCTTACATGCTTGTGCTAAGAAGCCGAATATATGAGCTTTAGAAAGATAAACTGTTTTCATATATTATTATTTTTATAACTAGTTTCTTCCATTTAGAGTCCAGGTTTTACTATGCTTTCCTATGATGTCCCTCTAGCAGCTGGAGACTGCTGGATCCTGGCACAGGATTTGTGTCAATAGAATGTGCAAAGAGTTCTTGCATTTTAGGTACATAAGTAAGATGTCGAGAGTGCAGAAGCCTGGAACCTACATTTTTAAGCCAATTTTATCATCTACTGATGTGTTACTTTGGGAAAGGTGTTTTTATTTTCTTTTCCTCATTTGTATAATGGAGATGATAGCAGCACTTGCCATATATGTGGTTTAAAAAGGGTAGAATTGGGCCTAATCCAATACTATAAACAGAACTTGAGATATGGCAGAACCCATCATGACTGTTATTGTTATCATCTATCGTATGTGCTCCAGTTTGTCTTTTAAAGAAAATTATTATTTTTTTATGTGTGTGAGTGTTTGGACTTCATGTGTGAATGTGCCCTTTGCATGTCTTAAACCTGCAGAAACTAGAAGAAGGTATCATATTTTCTGGGACCAGAGTTACAGTTGGTTGTGAGCCATCATGTGTGTGCTGGGAAATAAAACCTGGTCCTCTTCAAAGGCAGTAAGTGTTCTTAACCACTCAGTCATCTTTCCAGTTCCTAGTTTAACTCTTCAATGTTTAAAAAGGCACTCGTATCAAATACCTTGTCCCCACCAGTCTGTGGCATAGAAGTTGGGAGCTGGAGAAATAGCTCAGTGGTTAAGGGCACTTGCTGATCCTTCAGATGAAAGCATTAAGTGCCCCTGCATTCATGTTGGGAGACTTACATACACAACTCCAGAGGGGTTTGATGCTTTCTTCTAGTCTCCATGTATACTCATACACATAAGGCATATGCTCACATATACTAATACACATTAGTGAAAATAAAAATAAAATCAGAGTTTAGACAATTGGAGCATGGCCTTGAAGGTGATATGAAGACCTTAGCCCTGCCATCCATGTTCCCTGTACAGTGTCCTAATCACTATGAGATGAGAAACCTTCTTTAGAATAATTTTTTTTCTGCACATTGACAAGGACAATGATTATTTGTACTATCTCTCTTGTCTCAAGATGGACCTCTTTGGAATTGTGAATTTTCTTATTATACCCTTTTGAATATAATTGATTTTGTTCAAAATGTCCTTTAAAGTGCTAGTAGTTGATTCCAAAGCCATTAGCCACATTTCAGTTCTTGTATCTTGTGGCGAGCTGCTTTCTGGCCTGCAGAATGACGAGTCACCACACGCACGATTCTTCTCAGATCACACTTTATTGGAGTACAGCTCAGTTGAGAATGGTGGAAAGAAGACCCCGTGCCTGAAATGCAGCCTGCTTATATAGGGAAGCTGGGACGCCTGTAGCCGTATGATTGGCACCCTAAGTAATGCCTCATTAGCATATAGCTGGTGATAGGTCCAAAGTAATGCCTCATTAGCATATAGCTGGTGATAGGTGCAAAGTAATGCCTCATTAGCATATAGCTGGTGGTAGGTGGTAAGGAGTGCCAAATTAGCATAATTAGGGATCACATCGGATAGGTCACTACTCGACGCCTAATTAGCATAAGTGGCGGAGGTGCAATAGCTGGGGAACATGATGCAATGTTCCAGCAAGTTGTGCAAGGGCCAACCACGCCCTACAGTATCTTAGCAACCTCAGCAACTTTGACACTGACAAATATATTTTCTTTGTGAGTCATTCGGTAGTCACTTACTTCACTTATACCCACCTCTGTTTCTTTTAAAAAGAATGAGCCTCTGCTTTGCCTGGTAATCACTCCTTTCACCATGACATTTCCTTCTCCTTCTGAGGAGTTGATACAAACACACGTAAACTAACGAAAAACTAGCTAGAACTCACCACCAGAGAACTAAAGTAGGTTAACATCCAAATTCATTTCCTTCTTCCTAGGAACAGTAATGACTTAGTTATCTTGACCACTAAGTCATTGCACTCAGAACACAAAAGGTAGGACAGTTTGCAATATTTTGCAAATGCAAATAAAATATGTTTAATAAAACCCTTAATACCTCTGTGCCAATAAGAATAACATCATGCTGTAGTCATTTCTTTAATGCTTTCTTCTCAATTCAGTAGGTCTCTGCATCAAGTGGTCATCTATAGAAGGACTTTTAGAAACACTGATGTGGTATAATTTTCTTATAACTTCTTCTCCATAAAGACTTTAAGATCAGCAAAGCAAACAAAGAATAACACAGCTAATGTATTTGCTTGGGGAATATTCTTATCATAACCTATTTATTTGATTGTGTCTACTTTTGTATTTTCTAATTAGTCAAGACTGGACTCAAGTGAAAGCTGTTAAATTCTATACAGTGTAGTATAGCAGTATTTCTGAACCTATGGGTTGCAACCCCTTTGGCAAACCTCTATCTTCAAAAAACTATTTACATTACAATTTTTATCAGTAGTAAAATTACAGCTAGGAAGTAGAATCAAAATAATTTTATTTGGGGGGGGTCACCACAACATGAGGAACTATATTAAAGGGTCGTAGCATTAGGAAGGTTGAGAATCACTCTTCTAGATTTTTAAACTCCATTATTGTTTCATGGATCACATATCACAGGAATAGTTCTGAAGCTGCATCTGTGTTCAATATGTATGGTGATTTTATGACTCTGTAAGTGATGAGTATGTACTTGTGGTGACTCAGTGTACCAGGAACTGACCTTGGAAACCCTTTAGGACATGGTTGTGCACAGTACTTTCAGTAAGAATATAAAAGAGGGGATTATCAGCAGGATGATACAGGAAGAAGGACTGACCACACTTCCTGCTCTGTGGCTGCAGGTCACTGGCTATCAGCTCAGTTTGCTACCCCGTATCACTCTCCATAGTCTTCCTCCCATCACTGATGATCTTTTTATGACAGCTGTAGTAGCTAGGAACTCTTTTAAGAAAGAGAGCAATGCTAAAGTCCCTTACAAGATGTGTGGCCTCTGCTACTAAAATAACACAAAACTCACACATAAAATTACTGTTTACAAAATAATTGACTTTGGAAGACTGTATACTTTCAAAATGCCATCTACACACTGTCAGAGTCCCAAACACATCCATTTGGTTGTTGTCTCCCAAGACAGTTAGCATGTTTTGAAGACAGGATGGATTCAGGATATTGTCAAAATTCACTTTGCCATGCCTTGTAAAGAAGGTGAGGACTGAAAATGAAGAGATTAGTCCAAGGATCAAGAATGTTTAGACTACGGAAGTAAAATTAGTCATGAAAGAAATTTGCATTCTCTACTTCTCCAAAATGAAAAATAATATAAAACATGTATTTGAATTGTGGGTCCTTGTGTTCATGTTTGTGCTTGTGTACAAGTGATGGGACTAGAAATACACAGGTGGCTGACCATGGCCATTCAGGATTTTTAAGGATACCTTAAAATATCTTTGGTGTTCTGGTGACATGTTGCATGCCCCTTTCTCTTTCGATTCCTTGGGCTCACCTACAAAACTGTTCCAAATTGCCCTAAGTAGACTATTCCCATGGCCCTTTCATACTTGGGTTCGCTAGCAGTTCCAAATGAAAGAAAACGTGGCCTGCTTTTTGGAAGGCTAGGTTTTTCCATTCCTTAATATTCTTGTTCATTTTTCTGTGTGTCTTGAGGCTGGTGCTAGTTTTGACATTTTCTAACCTGTGTGTCTGCACCTAGTGATGGGGGTGTTTCTTCCCTAATGTGTTCTTTGATAAACCTAACTTCTCTGTTCTTATTGAGCATAGTCTTGAGAAAAGAGAGCAGAAATATATCCTGAGCTCTGGTGCCCCTTTTCATCCAAACACAACATGAATGTATATGCCAGTCATGGAAACTTGGGACTAATCTCAGAATTTCTCTCTAGCTGTGATACCTGAGACTTCTTTATTCTATCTCCTTTTTTCTTATATCATTCTTTTGTGTATCATTTAAATATAATCCAGAGTACCATCTCTGTTTTTCATTTGTATTTTTTACAAGCCATATTTGTTCTAGATGGATACTAGGTGTTTTGTTTATTGTTAAATATTTAGGAATAAGCTACCCTCTCTGGTCTCCAACAACCTTTGCTTTTCTAATAGTAACTACAGCTAACATTGGGGCACCACCTTAAACTTTCTCCCAACATGGTGGTAAAATGAACTCATAGATTCTCTATGACTTGACACCCTTGGTTACATACAGGAAATATAGCTCAGCAAGCATCAATCAGTTATTCCCTGACTTTGCAGGTCAAATTTTCCTAGGACCCAACATTCGTATCCCCTTCATATGCTGTCTGCGGCTGATAGTCCACTGAACTCACTAATGTAGTAGAGCTTACACTACCTGGAACCCAGTATACTTTACCACTTCATCTTTATAGAAAAGTCTACTGAATCCTGTACAAGGTCTGATGCATAGTAAATACTCAAGCATATCTGATGTTTTGGGGACCTCAAGTCTTAGTCATTGTTACCCATCCTAGCTGCCTCTTTCACTTTCAATTCCACGGTTCTTCAGGTTTTAAGTATTTCCTTCCCCACTCTATCCTTACAGCCTCCTTTCCACTCCTTTGTCAGCTATCTTATTGTTGTAGAGAACAACCTTGTCCCCCCTGCTGTTCTTACACACACACACACACACACACACACACACACTGCTATTCTTATTCCCCTTTGCTCTATTTACCCTGGGGAGACTTCCCCATGCTCACTGCCATGTTGATTTCTATTGCCAAATCATTGCCTACAATCTTATCTTTCTATGGCCTGCAAAATTACCTTTCCAGATTTTTCCATGGCCTTTAGACTTAACTTTGCAGAAAAGTTTTTGGAAAACTCCACTAGAAACACTACCGATCTTTTCATGTTCCATGTGCCAAAGGTAAACCCATACAATTCCTAAGAATACTTAATCATCTACATCTTTCAGTTTTGAGCGTTCTATCTGGGGAATTATCTAAAGATAAAAATGACAATTGCTTCAGCACTACGAATTTCCAATTCTTTTTTGTTGTTAAAAGTTCCAGTCAACAAGGCCTTTCATGTCATCTCTTCTCTTGAATCAGGGACACTCATATCAGTTGTTTCTGCTCTTTACTAATGGCTTTCTGCCTTTCACCTAGTACACCTAGATGAGTGTGTTTAATTATTTTCTTGAGTACCAATTTCTTATAGTCTTACTAACAGCTATGACTCTGTTTGTGACCACAAAATACTCAGTTTATCACAAAGCACCAATTAGTAGTTGACATGTGAGCTATGTCATATATCATGATTGCTGAGAAAGTTGAATTATTTTAGTTTTCGACAGAATTCTATTATCAGCTGCAATTCAGCTGCATGGTGAAGAGATAAAGGGGATTTGAGACCGAGAGGCAGAGGTTCTGAATCGTCCTAATTCTGCGACCCTTTAACACAGTTCCTCATATGTGGTTACCCCCAACCATAAAATTATTTTGTTACTACTTTCTAACTGCAATTTTGCTACTTTTGTGTGTCTTAATATAAATATCTGATATGTGGGATATCTGATATGTGACTCATCTAAGGAGCTGTAACCCACAAGTTGAAAGCTGATGGTGTTAGGGAATGTAGGGAAAAATTCTGATGGAGCGCCAGAAAATATGTGGTAAGGCTCTGATCAGCATCTCAAAGACAAGGGCCAAGGAAGAGCTATAGGAAGTTTTTCTGAGTTCTGACTCCCATGAAGGATAGAAAAAAGATGACATCAGGGACCTCACAGAGGCTTGGATTTGAAGTTGCCATGTTGCTTCTTTTCACCTGAGGACTTCTAGAGCAGCAGCATCCATCACAGAGAACTGGAATAGTAATAATATTTTGACATTATTTAGAGCAACACAGTAAAACCTATTAAGGATACCACCCAACAATCCCTGCTAGGGAGAAGCACTCAATGAAGTATTAGAATGTTTGTTCATTACCTTCAAAAGATTCAAGGTTTACATAGAAATCTCTGCTTTCAGCATGCATGCTTGTATGCACACACACCTATGCACACACAAAGCAATCAAATATGTGTTATTTTATATACAACAGTAGTCATTTACTATTTTTTTTACTACCAGGGATTATGTTATTCAGTATAACAAAAATGCAATATGTTTATGGCAATAACTGTACTTACCAAATGACATTCTATCTGTCACCATATCTAAATATTGAAGCACTCTTTTATCCTACATATTATCTCTCTTCAACAGCTAGAGACCAAGATCGAGGGAAATGAAGCCATGCATGCATTATATCAGCTTGTAATTACTAGAATCAGGATTTAAACCCAGATTAAACTTTCTGACCTGAAACCTGTGGCATTAGCTATCATCCTATAGACATTTGCTTGTATATGTCACGTTTTATACTTCTACATCTAGCAAATGTGTACACATAAAATCCTCCTGGGTTTATTTATTCTAAATGGTCTTGTCTCCAACTCTTTGCATCTATCCCAGTGTACATGTCTCTCCAATATCAAAACACTTGTATCCCTTGGCTTTTGGCAACACTTCCAAACCCACAAACATCATCCTCTTTCTGCGTTCTAATTCCACTCACATTTAAACCTTTCTTTAGTTTCCTCCTGAATTATCATGTGAACCTCATTTCTCAGGATTTGTTTAAAATACAATTAAAATGTTTTTCCCAGGTTTAGGCCAAGTTGGCCCAGATCCTAGAATCCACTCTGAGCAAAACCTCCTGGAATATATGTTCACAGAAAGGTTTGCACTCCGGGATCCCCTCCCACTTGCTTTGACCTGATATTTTGCTTATTCTGCTATGAAATTCCTCTGAGGAGGGAAACAGTAGCTTGCCTCATTAAGACTCATTATTTACAAGATGTTGACAAATGTTGGCATTTATCCTGTTAACATAATAAATGTGTGAAAAATGACCACTTGGCATAGTCTGGTGCAGAATGCGAGCATGGCAAAGAATGAGGGGGGTTGGCTATGTCTAGGCAACATCAGTCAGGACTACATGTTAGAATAAATGTGTTTTGAAAAAATAATTATATCTTTTTTGCCCCAAAATATATATAAACTCTCTCTCCTCTCTCTCTCTCTCTCTCTCTCTCTCTCTCTCTCTCTCTCTCTCTCTCAACAGTTGGCAAACAAAGTAGTTTAATACAGAATGAAAATCAGAACTCAGAAAAATATCTATATAAATCATGTTTACTTATTTACTCTAATAAATGAACTTTTGGCTCTTTTGGAAGAAAACTATTATTTTTGCTTTATCTTTTTAATATTTGTTTATAATTTTAAATCCAAATTTAGTCACTTGATAATAATTTAACTGTTAACTTTATATTTATATGCCCATAATAATAAAAAAAATATGTGGAATGTAAAGTAGAAAGTATAAAGATTTGGCTTATTCTTGAGTGAACAATATTGAATATCTAATAACTAACAAGCATATATGAGGATTAAACTTGTTTAAGTTTAAGGAATTTGAATTTAACACCAATCTTAAAGATATACACACACATACATACATACACACAAAATCACAATATACATACATATACAACAAACATGCCTGAACATACACACAAAAGCAAATACATACAAACTTTGGAAAATTATCTAGATCTAGTCTGATATTCATAATTGAGTCTTAATATATGGAGCAAGATAAACAACATCTCAGAACTTCAGCATTAGAGACCATTCTGTGAGAGACCAAGCGAAAAGCAAGACCTCTGTATGACCACAACTGAACAAGACAAAAGAAAGAATTGTCCAGATCTCATAATAGCCGATATCTCTGTGTCCTGCCTACAAGAAGGACTGCTGCTGTGTAAGCAATTGCTAATGTCTTACCTTCTTTGTAGTCTTCCTCCTCCTTTGCCTTCTCCTCCTGTAAAACATGATTAGAATTCCCAGTCACATCAGCCAACTTATCAAGACCCAATCTAAGATAAAAACCTTGCTTTCTTACAATGACTCCAGGATCACCAAAGGCAGACCAAATGCCTGTTAGTATTTTGTAATGCTCTCCTGCTCAGATGTTCATGGTTCCTTCTAGTAATGCATCCACTTTCTTGAATGCTGCTGTTCTCCAGTGACCTTGGGCCTGACGTGCTGACTCTGTATAGAAAACAGTAGCACTTTCCTTAAATCAGGATGATGGGCATGAGGAACACTTTGGATTTAAGCATTTATATCTGCAACACTTTCTTCCTACCTATGTCCTTAATCAATGATTCTTATAATGTGTCTGAGAGGCACACATATTTTGGCATTTAAAGAAACTAAGATGAAAGAAATTGACTCCATGTTTCACACTGAAAATTAACAGCATCATAGTCAGAACCCACCTTTTTCTGGCCCTTCCCTCAAAACTTCATTTTAGTACATGGAATTTGATTAAGCTATTTCCAGCTATTTAAAAACACAGTGAATGTTATTTATTTGTCTGTATTTCTAGTGGCCTGGAGGCTCTGAGAAAGCAATAGCCTTGAACTACCTATCTGAATACAGCTATTTCTTGGTGGCCCTGGAAATAGCTAACTAGCTTCTTGACCTTATCTATAGCATGGATCAGCAAGAACATATGATTTACTGGCAGGAGGAATATGCTGTATTATAGTCAAATTCAAGAATTCAATTTTAGTAGCGAGTTTCCCTGTGTAAGTACTAAGGCAGGCACAATTTAGAGCTAATAGTTATAATACTTAATGTAGACTAGGGCAATCTTTGGCATCATAAGGTTATTTAAAAATTAAGAAGTGTGTAGGCTATCCGAAGTATTATGTCACTGTTTCTGCTTTCCGAATTAAAAAATGGTTGAATACTTTGGTTCCAATGATGTTGTAAAATATTACCATCAGTAAAGGAGATATGAAAGTTTATATAATATTAACTTATCAGTAATAAAAATAAATCAATTTACAGAATTTTTGCTTTTTCTATCAATTATTTGGCCTTAAAAAGTAAAACAAACAAAAACCAAAATCCAAATTTCAGTGTTTATTGTGTCTTTAGCACTTCAAAAATAATCTAATATATCACCATTTAAATGATGGTACCATTGTTTGAAATCTACACAGATTTTTGTTAATGATACTTTTATTTGGTATCAACACTTGTAATTTGTTCTCAAATATAATTGATGGTGAAATAAGTTGGAAGCAATTAAATAATGCTTACTGGTATTATCAGTTATGACCATTAGGGATTTAGAGTAAATAGGATGGTTGCTTGGATCTCAGTTCTATTTGATATCCAAATGTGCTTTTTTATGATGCTTCCAGCTGCTCTATAGAGCCCATTCAACAAACAACCATGGTAGATGCTCATATACTGACTATTCAATTCATCTATCCACTCACTCCATATACCTGACAAAGACATGGGAACTCTTGACTAGTAGCAGGTATTTTGCTAGGTGTTGTTGGTCAAGCAAACCCCATAATTCAAGATTAAATGATGTAATTCACAAAAAGTGGACATGTGGCCTGCTTTTGTTAAGCATTCATGCTTCAGTCTCTGAAGGAAATGGCATGTGGCTTTTTTACTTTGAGGATGTTAGAATTTTCTTCTGTACAATTTAGTCACCCCTGTGCCCACCACCTCCTCACAACCCTATTCACTTTTACACAAGTCACCCTATGTTACCATAAAATGGACCTTGTGAAATAATACAATAAAATATTTATGGTTCAGGCTATGGTTCATGGACTCTGCAAAAATGCATTCTTTATGAATGCATACTTGGGACTGCACACTCATTTGCAGCTCTAAGATGCCAGCCTTCTACTGGCCATTTGCAGTTGAAATAAACCAAACCTATCCAGTGCCATAGATCCATTGCTCTTTTTTGAACACACTGATCATTTATTAGGTTCTGTCGCTATTTTTAAGAGACTTTTAGGGTTCATGGGTTACTTGGAAATAGCTAATATCTGTCTGTCTGTTAATCCCACTTCTTTTGAAACATGGTCTTGAAAACAGGCATGTCAAATGCTCCCTGACTATGACTGAAGGAATTTGTGCTCTGACTATTTGGATTGAAGTTTTATGGACATGCAACTATTGGCATGTGATTATTTAAATAATTGCAGCATAAAGTCAGTCTCTCCATACCAGAGGAAATACAACAAAAATTAGTCAATCTCTCCACACCAGAGGAAATTTAATAAAACTTTTGGGGAAGGTTTAGGTTCTACTTTTCACTTGTTTTCAATTTTTTTTTCATGAGGAGGAAATGAACATTTATGACAGTTCTTATCTCAGTTCATATTCTCAGAAACACTTTAGGGAGAATATGAAAGCATCCCTGACACTACTTTCTTACATTACTTAAACATACACAGGTGTAGTTTCATCAGGAATAAACATTTTCAAAAGCAAGTCTTGAGTGTGGTCATCAAAGTTGAACCCAAAGAGCAAGTTGGTAGAATAATCCATTCATATCTCTGAAAGTAAATCTCCAAGCAGAACCTGCTTCTGATTGAATCTTTCTACTGTAAATTTATTGAGGAGAAATTTGGGGTTTTATTTCAGAAGGCAGTCCTTAAATATATCTAAACAAGCAATGCGGAGTGGCATGTTATACTCTTGGGATAGCAATAGAGAATGTAGTCTCCCTTCTTGGAAAACCAGAGGTCTAAGATTTGTTCTGGAGATATAATCTCATTTTAGAGATAAGGTGCTTATGAAAATTGATATGTGAATATTTGAAAATTGGAAACTGCAGAATAAGGTCACCTTATTTGTATTCTCTGGTGCAAAATTGTATTTTCTCTTGTGCTTTTGTTTGTTTGGGGGAGATTGCCAGCTTAAAAAGAAAGACTAGCTGCTGTATTAGAACAGACAGCTCCCTCATGGGAAAAACTCGCTATGTGACTTGAGAAAGTTCATTCTCTGACTTTAGTCATAGAGAACAAGGTGCCTTCCTGAAATCAAGACAGACACTTGTGCCAGGCCTCCTACACTCTTTTCACCAGAACTGTGTGGCTCTAGATTTTAAGGTGAAGTAAATTCAGTCTGTGAGATATAGGCATCTTGGTACTAAAGACTCAAGGTGATAAGAACAACAGAATCTCTCAGGGACACTCCTCCCTGCTCGGTTTTAAGAGCTGGTTTGTAAGCATTTAGTTGCTGATAAAGTAAATACAGGACACTGAGGAGTTTAGGTTTCTGCTGATCAGCACATTTGTAGACTCCTTCAGTAATCAAAATTTGAACAATGCTAGAATATTTTGGTTTAGGATGTTCTCCATTAAATTTGAGAAAATCAAGTTAAATACTCAGCTTTTGATATTATATGAGTTTTGTTTGTTAGCTTGATTCGTTGGTTGGTTTTTCCCTGAGTGACAAGATGCAGGCAAGATTGTGGTAACTTGGCAATGCACATAAATAATGTTGAGAATAGAGTGACTGTTAATGTGAGTTACCTTGTGCCTGCCTCATTGCAAGATCAAAAGTTAAGCTTTTCAATTTGAGACCTTGGTCACAATGAGGTCTAATTTGCTTAAGAAATGCACTCATTTTCTAAGTTCATCATTAGCTGAAGGAATTTATTAATTCTTAAGAAAAACTGCAAGTTGCCTTGGAGGATAGACTTAGGACATGCTTACTTCACTTTATCTCCTAGGCTATTATATATTGGGGAAAATATCCTTTGCAGGTTGAGTTAATTTGTCAAGATAGTATAAGGAATTCTGGTTCCAAACACTATTCTCGCTTTATGTATATCAGAGCATTGTGACTCATTATTTCTTTGCAATGACATGGTGTGACCATTCTAAATTCTACATTCTTCAAATCCCATAGGTGCTGATTGACAGTTCTGATGAAATTTTTGATATGTAACTTTTGTTGCTGTTGTTTTTGCATAAACCTTGTGTGGAACATTGACCTGTTATAGGGTCAGGTTAAGCAGAAGTACTTGTTGGGTTATTTACAGAGAAGCTAGTTTCAATGTCTTTCACAGAATATCAACTTTACAAAAGCAGTTTTAGTTTCTATACCCTTTCCTCCTGTTTTTACTCTGCGTATCCCTATAGAGCCTGCCTCATGGACACCTACTGATACTTTTTTTTTGCCATGTAAATAAACTTTGACCTGTTTGCCACAGCTTGGCACCTTCCAGGATCGTAATTTCCTGAGAATAATAGCCAAGTGGCCTCAGTCAATCACAGCACTTGAAAGGGGATAAAAAGTCCACCTACCTTCCTCTGTGTTTTAAGAAACACCAAGTATCCCTGTTCTTACAAGGGTCAATTAACAATATTAAATGTATTCGTATCTGAAAATGAGTTGTCTAGAATTAAACAGCCTTTTTAGTGACAATTGAACAAAGTCAACCTTTGCTGTCTACTTGAAGTAGGTACAAATAGAATGATTCACACACACACACACACACACACACACACACACACACACACACACACACACACACAAAACCCAGGTTGTTAAATTATGAGAAACACAGTTGACAAGATTATCTTGAAAAGCCTTGTTATAGCGGAGGCTCTTCAGCTAATTATGCCCAGAAAATAGCTGCTTCTTACCTTGTAAGATGCAGTACCCCTTCAAAACAGGTTCAACTAGGGTAGGAGGCTCTTCTTAGTAATCTCTCTTTGTTACTTCCCTAGCTACTCAGAAGACACTTACTTAGATGTTTCCAAATTCTTACCTCATTTCTGGGAGATTGCCTCAAATATCATTAGAGATACTCAAACTTTAGAGAGTAATTATTATTATCCATATTAAAATGACATATTAAGCTGTTATTAGTCTTTTTTATTTAATGGAAATGGTTAAAAAACAAATTATAAGTCAGGAGGTGAAAGTAATAGCTATGAAGCTTTTCACTTCTTATGGAAAAGATGAACTATATTTCTACGGTTAAAGCTCTTCTTAACTCAGTCTAGTCATCAGGGTAATGTGTACATTGTCCTGGGGCTGACTCTTGGACTCGAAATTCTAAGTTTCTTCTTCTTCTCATCTCTTGCCTCTGACTAGATGGGAGTAGAAGCTCTAAAAAAGGAAATATTGTTTAAAGTAGGAGTTATCATCATTCTTACTTGTTGTGATAAGGACAAATGTGAGGTATACTATGTTAGCTGAAGTGAGCAAGGCATGGACAAAATCTACATGCCATTTATATGTGTGCCTGTACTTATATATGCAATATAAAAATGTTGAAATGTATGAAATGTTACCAGGAGTGGGAAGTTGAAAAAATGAGATGATAAGGTTAAATAAAACAAAACTTAAGACATGTGACACTAAGGGATCCCATGCGTAGCAGCAGCATGGTTTAAATTACAGTATTGTGTTTTGAAAATTTACTAAACTGTCAACTATGGATATGTTAAACTACTTACCATATATATCATAAACCATGCAGGGCTTAAATTTATGCAACTATAGAATGGTGTTAGTTTGGAGCTAAAATGTTATAGAAAATGAGAAAGTCCTTATAAATTATGCTAAGTCTGTTGCCATGTGACAGCATTTTGACCCCTTCCCTTACTCCCTCTCCACTCTCCCATTTGATCATATGCTGTACCACTCTTTGGACTTTCTGCTATCAGTGTGGTACTTTTCCATTTTGTCAAAGTTGAGGTACTGATAAATGCAATGATTACAGATTCTTGGCTCGCTTAAGTTTAGATCCTGTGAAATTAATAAAACTTCAGGAAGAAATATCTGTGTCCAACCTGTGATACACTATCATATACATTTCAAAACATGAATTATTTTGAAAATCACAGAGACAAAATGACATAGGTTTGTATACATATATATATATAACTTTTTTATTTTACATCATGCACCCCATCAAACTCAGTTATCAGTCCTCTCAGATTCATATCCACATTTATGATCTCCTCATTTACAAAAATGCCTATTCATGCTGCTCCTTTACTTACTGGAGCATACTTAGACTCCCTGTGGCCAGACCCTTAAAGAAAACAAGACATGGGTTTTGCTTACAAGAATTTATTGTCAGTATGGGAAAAGCTAGACTAGACAGTAAAAAGTATGTTACATAAATGAGACTCCAATATATAGTGAATTATTTCATTAAAATATTTTGTTCCTTCTAACAAAGCTAGGAGAAATCAGAAGAGGGCTGGGAGTTCTTTGTTAAACTTGGAAGATTATGCATCTACATATTGGGCACATACAGATCTAGGAGGAGAGTAGGTCAGGTAGTGGAGGCATAGGAAAGGGCAAGAACGAGAGAAGGGGATTGTATTTTTCCCTGTATGAAATCTAGTTACAAGGGAACATTTAGCAAGGTTGGTGGAAGATACAAACAATCACTTAGTTCACAAGTATTTCCTTAATGCTATAGACCAGTGGTTCTTAACCTTCCTAATGCTGTGACCCTTTAAGACAATCCTTCATATTGTGATGATTCTCAACTATAAAATTATTTTCATTGCTACTTCATAACTGTAATTTTGCTACTGTTGCGAATCATTATGTAAGTATCTGTGTTTTCTGATGGTCTTAGGCAACCCCTGTAAAAGAGTTCTTTGAACCCCAAAAGGGGCCACAAAACACAGATTTAAAAACAATAATATAGATATTGTGAGGAGACTCTGAATAAATCAAATTGGAAGGAAACACAGTAAGTACTCTGATTTGGAAATTTAATCTGACAAATAAGCAGAGTGAATTAGAAAAAGGAAGAGCAGAAGATGCTTAGTCCCAGTGGGAGGCAATGTCAAAGTCAAGGGAGGGGTTGCATTATCTAGAATGGTTGCATATCTAGAGTGCTAATATGGAAAAGGTCTCCAAAGTTTTATTACCAGTAGGCAGGAAATGATCTCATACAAGAATGGAAATAGCTTAAAGATGGTGTCATAAAGAAGCCTGGGGCTAATAAAATGGAGAAGAGAGTATAAGCCACCAAGGTTAGAATCGTGACTTTTTCTGTATTGAGAAGCAAGTAGAGATTTTTTTATTGTTATTTAAGTTTTTTTTTTTAAAAAAACCATATCATCCACAGTTCCCCTTCCCTCCTCTTCTCCTACTCACCCCTCAGCTTTCTGCTTCTCTATCACTCCATTTATTCTTCAAAGAGAGAGTAAAGCCTCTCATGGGATATCAACAAAGTCTGAGATATCAAGACGTAGCAGAACCACCCCTTCCCCATCAAGGCTGAGCAAGGTACTCCTCTATAGTGAACAGGTTCCAAAAAGCCAATTCATACACTTGGGCTAAATCCTGGCCCCACTGCCAGAGGTCCCACAAACTGCCCAAAGGACACAACTGTCATCCTTATTCAGAGGGCCTAGTTGGATCCCATTAAGATTCCCCAGCTGTCAATCCATCAGTGAGATCTCAGTAGCTCAGGTCAGCTGTCTCTGTGGGTTTCTCCATCATGTTTATGTTGTAAATCGTTTTGGCTTAGATCTTTTGGGCTTGGATTAGAGGTTTGGTTTTATTTTTAGTTTTGTTTACTATTAAATAATTATATACATGTTTAAATTATTTTATGTTGATTGACTTAAGGCTTAGGCATATAATTTGTTAATTTTTTATTTTAATTTAATTTATTTTGTTTCGTTATATGGCTTGGTATTTTCTTTTTAGAGTGGTATTTATTTTTTTGTATTTTTTGGCAGCTTTAGTGACTTTGGTATTTGTGTTTGGTGTTTGTTTTTGTGTTGAGATGTTTTTGAGTTTTTTTTAGCCTGGTAGCCCTGCCCATATTTTTTTGTTTGTCTTTGGCCAATCAGCTTTTATTAAACCCATAGTTGGGACAAATATTTACATTACCAGCATAATCACACTACATGATTAGCTTCTCTTCTTCAAAATATGGCCTAACATATACACTAATCTGAAATACATGTATACCCTTGTAGGTCATGACTGAAAAAATTCTACCCTGCTTCCTCAGTATTCACACTCAGCAGTGATAATATCAGCAAATTCAATCTATTGAAATATGGAATGTAAAAGCAAAACAAATTATCAATAAAAACCACTCAACATGATCTTTTTTAATAATGGCAATCATTCAAGTACTCCATGGTCAGATATAAATAAGAATTACTTGCCATTGAGAGAGCCAGGTAAACAGTGTCATCTATGGCAACTAATAATACTACACATTTTAAGGATCTTAGCTCAGTTACTAAGGTACACCATTCTTCATTTTAAATTTGACAAGTTTTACATTAAGTGCTTACTAAAAGTCTATGTTAACCTCAGAATTCAGAAATATGTGAATCCCTGCTCAATCTAATAGTAAATATACCAAATGTTCACATGGTTTGTTTGGTTCTGGTTAGATTTTTGCCGACTTGATTCAAGCCTGGGTCAAGTGAGAGGGAACTTTCACTGAGAAAATGGTCCCATCGAACTGACCAACAGGCAAGTTCATGGGGCATTTTCTTGATTGATGATTAATGTGATAGGCCCAGTCCACCACAGGTGGTGCCATATCTGGATATGTGGCTCTGGGTTATTTAAGAAAGCAGGTGGAGCAAACTATTTGAAGCAAGCTAGTAACAAACATTACTTGTTGGCCTGTGTTTTAGTTTCTGCCTCCAGGTTCCTGCCCTGTTTGAGTTTCTGTCCTGAATTCCCTCTTTGGTAGACTGTGATCAGGATAAATAAACCAAATAAACCCTCCCTGATCCCAGGTTGCTTTTGGTCATAGGGTTTGTTCCAGCAATAGAAGAAATCCTGGGGCAGATTCTCTAAATACACTGATTTTTCATCCAACACAATCTTTCTCTTTTGCTTTCTTTTCTTTCTCTTCCCTTTAATTTTCCTTTCTTCTCTCCTATCTTTCTTTCACTTTCTTTGTTTAAATGAGGAAATGGTTTATTTTACCTCCAAGATTCTAAGTCTATCAATGAAAGAAGTCAAGCTTAGAACTTGAAAATGGGACCTGGAGGCAGATATTGATACGAAGCCTTTCAAGAACATTGATTACTGGCTTGCTCCTCAGGGCTTTCTCAGTCTACTTTCTGATAGCATTCAGGACCACCAGCCCATGGGTAGCCCCAGTCACAATGGCTTGGGCCCTCCCATCTTAACTCCAAATTAAGAAAATATATCACAGGCTTGTACACAGAGCAACAAAATAGGGCATTTTCTCAACTAATGTTCCTTCTACTCAAAGGACTCCAGCTTGTGTCAAGTTGACATAAAGCTAGCCAGCACAAGTGACCCTGTCAGTGTGACACACATGTACTGTGAAGCCACAACGTTTCCTTGTCTATTTCCAGGATCTCATATTAACATTACATAATAGCATCACAATACAAAACATTACAACTTTTTTTTTTTTTTTTTTGATTTATTTATTTATTATGCATACAGTTTTACAGAAGAGGGCGCCAGACCTCATCATAGATGGTTGTGAGCCACCATGTGGTTTTGCTGGGAATTGAACTCAGGACCTCTGGAAGAACAGTCAGTGCTCTTAACCTCTGAGCCATCTCTCCAGCCCCCATTACAACTTTTAAAAGTCCCTCACTCTTTAAAATTTAAACAATTTAAAAGTTCAGTTTTATTTTTTTTCTCGTTTTTTTGTTTTTTAGATTTTTCTCAACTTGGTTTGGGGTTTTGGATTCTTGTATCAAAAATCTTTTAAATAGTTGGGGATACTGGGATCATAGGAGAAGTCCAATACTTATATTGGGTTCAGTGCATTATCTAAAGGAATTTTCTGAAACAAAATTCTTCACTGTTATTGATAATATCATGAACACAAAACACTTGTCTTCAAACTGGCATAGCCAATTTGACGTAAGAGTGTGTTTTTAAAAATATTTTTATTTATTTGTGTTTTATGTGTATGATTGTTTTGACTGCCTGTATATGAGTGTAGTCGGTACATACAGTGTCCATAAGGGATAGAAGTGGTCATCAGATCCCCTGAATCTAGAGTTAAGGATGGTTGTGAGGTGCCCCTTGGTTGCTGGGAACTGAACCTGGATTCTCTGTCAGAGCAATCAGTGTTCTTAACCACTAAAGCCAACTCTCCAGCTCCAATGCCCTATATATTTTTTTGAAATTAGGCTTTAAAAATGCTATTATAGTGAGAACAGAGGGCATCTATCTTTGTGAGTGGCAAACAAAATAAAATAAAATCTATTGAAATAGACACAGTGCCTTTACCTGAAATTCAATGTCCTTACCTAAAAATGGATTTCTAGATTACCATCTTTGTAACAGTGATTCTTTATAATGGAGCTAGGACTTATTGTTCCTAATTATGGGTAGAGAGACTGACAAGGGATGGATCTCTTGAGATGATAGCTTGACAGCATTTCAGTCAAGGAGAGTCTCCTTCTTGGTCAGCATGAAGACTAAACACATGAATGAATAAATGCTCTAGGCCATCCACTCCTGGGAGGCCCAGTCACTATCCCATCAATGGCAGTCAGATGAAGGAATGATACCTCAGGTAAGTTTGCAAGCCCCTGTTGTGTTTTTTTTTTCAATTAAATCTTTGATTTATAGGTAATGTTGCAACATTACAGACAATGAGCATCATATTCCACCACAATCTATTTGCATAGTTTTGTGCATGTGGATGTGTTTTATTTTTTTGGTTTTTTAAAATTTTTTCTGTATACTTTTTATTATTATTATTATCATTATTATTATTATTATTATTAACAAAGAAGTCACACTTTCTATCCCTGTACATCATGATTCAAGGTCCCTTCCCCCTCCCGCCACATCACATTCAATGGAAAAAAGATAGTATATTTAACAAATGGTGTTGGCATAGCTAAATGGAAGTGTGTAGAAAAATGCAAATAGATCCGAGCCTGTCACCCTGCACAAAACTCAAATCCAAGTGGATCAAAGACCTCAACATTAACCCAGCCACTTTGAACTTGATAGAAAATAAAGTGGGAAATACACTTCTACAAATTGGCACAGGTGACCACTTCCTAAATATAACACCAGTGGCACAGACACTAAGACCAACAATCAATAAGTGGGATCTCCTGAAGCTAAGAAGCTTCTGTAAAGCCAAGGACACTGTCAATAGAACAAAATCCCAGCCTACAGAATGGGAAAAGATTTTCACCAATCCTGTTGTATTTTTTTTAAAGGCTTGATTTAAAATACTTGTGGAGACAGAGACCACACCTGTGGGATGTATAGGCCCTAGAGGCTTCTGGAAGCCTGGAGGTCAGCCTGGTCTCAGTTAGTTTAAACTGGTTATAACTGGTGCCTTAAAAAGAACATGTTTTTGTAGCACTTCCTTGTAGTCATGGTGGCCTCTTGACTGGGCACTTTCTCATAAGGCAACCTGGGTTGGCTTGGAGGCCTTGGCTACAGAGGCAGAGTCCTGATGTTAGATGGCCTGGACCAGCAAGAGACAACCACAGCATAGCAGCAGATGCTAGCAAAGCAAAGCCCTTCCCTCTGGCTGTGAGGATGGTACTTAAGGCTTTCCCTTTTCTCAATAAATTGAACTTATTTGTTTCAAAGTAGTTCCTGGAAACTGAGAAGTTATACTCAACACATTCTTGCCCTCTCCTCCAAAGGGGAACCAACAGGGTCCAAAGCAAAGGCAACATCAATACACTCCTTATCATTACATACTTCTCCCAAGTTGAAATAATAAGATACCTTAAATCAACAAGGCACTGAAAAAATATGATAGTTCTTGTGTATTTTATATGTGAGAATTAGTTCCTTCCTATTGTAAGTCTGTTTATTTTTAACAGAGAAAATTGTATTTTATTTATTTAATGTTTCAACAAAAAGGCGATTTCTAATATGCCAACTTTCTTCAGAGCTGTCTAGAAATGCCTTGATCTGCCACCAATCAGTAAAAGTAAACACACATTTTAAGAGAAGTAAATCTTAACATTTTTACAAGGCCTCAGCTATGCCCTTTCTCATCTTCCCTATTTATATCTCTGGATTAATCAGAATTTCTGGTGCAATTCTTTTGAAGTTATTAATTTTATCTGAGACACTGGGATAGACTCAGTGCACAGAGAAGTTTAAATGCAGACATGTTTTTCTTTCTCCATCAGCCAATATGATCCTGGGGGCAGGGGGAGGGAGAAGCATACAGAAATAGTGCCGAAGTTACAAAGCTGATATTAGATTTTTGTTCTGAAATGAATCTCCATGATGCATATCTTAATGAACAGGAGATAGACATTTCTTTTAATTAAACAATTTATTGTTTCACTGCAACAAACTGGGTTTTGTTTGGCGGGCATCATTTAAGTATGGCAACTTTTGTCTTCTGTATTCTGTCTGCTCTTTGCTGGGGCTTCTGCACAGACAGTTTGTGAGCAAACAGAGAGGTAGCTCAGGCATTCTCAATGCTGCATTTTAATACAACATTGTTTTCTGATCTCTGACTCATTACATGACAAGATTTGTAGTTTTTGCTGCTGTTTAACAATCTCTTGTAGCTCTCACACATTTTGTTCCCCCAGAACACTGCTTGAGCAGTAAGTACCATAGAATAGATATTAGCTCAGGGGAAACAATAAAAATGATTTCTCTTCTAGGTCACAAAAGGATTCATTTCTGGATCTCAATTATTTGTACGAAGGGTCACTTTGAACCCTTCAACAAAAAAAGCACTAGGTGGGCTTGGTGCTATCTATACTCCTTGAATCTCTACACTGAAGATGCCAAGACAGAGGGGTTTCAATGAGTTTGAAGCCAGCTTGGTTTAGGTAACAAGTTCCAGAGCAGCAAGGGCAACATATCTGTCTCAAAACAGAACCCCTGATAAACAAATCCAAACAGTTAGTAACTACATGTTAATATATCTGTCTAGATTGAAATGGAAACATGAAACTTAAGAATTAAAAAGCACTTAAACTTTGTATTGTGGAATTATATACTCTTGTAGTGAAGTGAGATCTGAAAAAGAAGGCATATTTAATCCAGTGGAGGTCCATGCCAGTCTATGCATTGTATTTTTTATGCTGCAGAAATGTCAAATAAGGGAACCTGGGTTTTTGTCTGGGAGTAGGCAGGCATGGGGCTGCGCTGGTCAGAAAGTTAGTGTCTTCTCTGAAGGACATAGACATTTAAGATGAGGTAGCCAGCATGAGGAAGGTGATTTGTGGTGAGGTACCACAATGGGTTGTTGTAGAAAAGCTCAACAAAGCAAGTACTGAAAGCAAATGGACCAGCTTCATTCCTCACCAGGAAATGCTTGACACAGCATGGAAGGTACCTAAAGCCTCCTATGTATGCTCTTGCTTGTTTTTATAGAAGTCACTCATTCATCAGAAGTTTGTTTTTTTTTTTTTGCAACTTCTAATTTTTGTCTTCTTCTTATTATTATTATTATGAACAAAGAAATCACACTTCTATCCTTGTATATCCTTATTCAAGATTCCTTCCCCTTCCCACCACATCAGGTCATTCTTTCTGTTCCACAATTCCCCATCCCCTCCTTGGGCAGGCAGCAGGCAGTCCCACTGTCTCAATATTGCTTAGTTCAGTCTCCACTCTTGGCAGATCCAGTTTTCTCTCCCTTCCCTCAAGAGTGAGTCAGGTGTTCCTCTAGGGGGAGTGGAATCCAAGGAATCAGTCCAGGGTATTTCTGATCCCAAGCTGTTCAATGGTGCAACTTCTATTTATCCCAGAGACTGAGAAAAGGATTTTCTAAGTGGAGAACAATGCAAAACCTGAGCATCTCCAGCAAATCCATCTTTTGGCTGCTCCCACTTCTCTGGATTCCTAAGAGACTGTAGTTTTGTAAATAGTTCTCATGCAGTCCTATCAGCCATTATGGCTCTGAGCTGTCCTTCACTTTAGCTAGGTGTACTCATCTTGAACTCTAGAGACAGTGTAATCTGTGCACTGTTGAGAACAGTGGAGGGATGCCAGGATCAAGTCTCAGTTCTCAGTATCTCAGCTCTTCAATGAGCAAATCTATGTCAGTGGGTGGGTCTCATTTTCCTTATATAATAGTGAAGGGTTTAACTGGACCATTCCAATGTCACATTCATCAATTGTTTATTATTTTATTTATATCTGTTCTCAAAGTAGGGACATTTATTTAACAAGTATTCTTTTTTTTCAGATTAATATATAATTTATAAAAAATAGAAGATTTTTTTAAAAAGCCACATAACTTTAAATGATGTTTTCTCTTCCAGGTCTGGAAGCACAGAGCAGTAATTCTAGCTATTTGTGAGGCTGAGACAGGAAGATATCAATCTCAACGCCTGTCTGGGCAATAGAGTGAATTTAAGATTACAGGGTACCCTATCTAGACTCATTTAAAAAAAAACGAAGGAGAACCGGGATAGAATTCCATGGCAGAGTGCTTACTCGGCATGAAGAAGGCCCTGGCTTCAATCTTTAACATGAAATAAAATAAAATACCAAAACTAAAACACTCATCTCTTCTATATTCTCCCCACCAATTCAACAGTGAAGTGTATAAAGTCTATGATAGTGAAAGATCCCAGGCTAGCATCCTTAGCTAGGGCTTTAAACTGCGTCCATAGGGATACCTAGCCCTGTGTTCATATGGACCAAGAGAAGCACTTCAGTTCCTGTTAAGAGGAGAATTAGGAATTTGGAGTTGAAGCTCACAAGAACACAAAAGCCTTGATATTGAGTTTAAGATATTTTGAAAAACTGGAACTTTGGTGGCCTGAACTTAAAAGGACATCCCTTGATTTCCATTATCTTTCATCAAAAACTGAGTGGCTGTTCAGTCCTTAGAAACCCAGAGTATTGTTCTTCTGATATTCCCACAGACAGCACTTTCAGTTAATTAGTCAAATTGATGAAAAAAATTAATTATACATGGTCCTACTCAGGGAGGAGTTAGAATAGTCACACATGCCAGGGCTTGGGGATATTCAGAAGAGGAGGCCAAATCTATGATTGCCTAAAGACTATGGAAAAATGATAATATTAAAAAATAGTCTTTTCCCCCTTTCACACCAACAGTTAAGCAAAGCTTACTGCTGGTAGAAGGAAGTTAACAGAAGCTCTGCCTTCATGTTGCTTAACCTCAACTAGAAACTGGATTTTCAAGCTTCTAATGTTAAATTTTATGCTGGAACAATCACTGGCTATTTTTCTTTCGATGTTTCTATAATTCTGTCATTATTGCACTTGGCCTTCATACTCAATGATTATAGCTAAAGACTTTTGAGAAAGTTAGTATTAATTACCAACTTGATAAATTCAGATTCTATATTTATGGATTTCCCTGTTTGAAGATTATTTTGATAGACAGATATGGAAACATTCACAGAAACTGTGGGTATAATCATTCTTTGAGTGGGGGTCCTAGGCTACCAAAAATGGAGAAAATGAATCACAAGCAAGATTGCATTCGTCAGTCTCATCTCTGTTTTCTGATTATGGATGCATTGTGATATGGATGTTACCTTGACTTCTTGCCTGGTTGGATAATACCTTTGACTGAGAGCTGAAATAGTCTTTTATTTTTGTTAGAGTATTTTTGAAAGCAGCAGAAAAAGAAAAAAAATTCAAAAGCAGCTAATTGGAAAACATTAGCCCAATACTTTAGTTACTGAGTGACATAATCACAATAAAACAAAATGCATGAACAATCTCTCAAAATCTTTTATTCTGTCTTTCTCTTTCTCTCTCTTTCCCTCCTCCCTCCCCCTCCCTTCCTCCCCCTCTCTCTCTCTCTCTCTCTCTCTCTCTCTCTCTCTCTCACACACACACACACAATTTTTCTTACTTACACATAAAATCTTTTCTTTCATTTTTAAACTATAACACACACACACATCTCTGTGTTACATAAATCTCTGTTTTCCTTTCTTATACAAATATATACACACAGCATAGACTAAAACCTTTGGCTGCTTACACTCATTCTGTCCACTAAATTTAGTAAAGTACACTTGTTTAAGCTTTAAATGTTAATAAAAATCCCCAAATTTTACCATGATAAAGATTACACATAAGATTTTTTAAATTACTGGCTTGTTCATTTTAGAGATAAATACAAGTAATTAGAAGTTATAATTTTCCTAAAGATAAATACAAAGAATATTTAATAAAGATTTAAGTAAAAAAACTAAATATGAATTTAGTTCTCTACAGTCCACATCTCATCAAATTCACAGCAGAAATAACTGAATATATCAAAGATTTTTTAATTGGATTAACATTGATATAATCTCTTGAGTACATTCATTTGTCAGATAAAGGCTTTGTCTGTCAGCTCAAAAGAAAACATTACCTTGAAAAACATTAGGTTGGGAGAATTTCAAGCCTTTTCTTATTTCTTACTCACAGGGTAGCAGACTATTTAAACAAAGTAGCAAATAGAGCATGTGCCGAGAACACACAGCCACATCCTTCTCTCTTTGGAAGATGTAGAGAAGGAAGGGGAAATGATCATAGTTCATCTTCACAGACATCACTCTTCAATCAAGACATAGATTCTCATTAAAACAGTGCTATGTGCTTTTTAAGTGTGAAAGGGTAGGTAATGGTGATGTTCCCTGCTATGTTGGACTCTGTTCTGGCTACAGAGCTCACCTGAGACCTGTCCTAAAGGTAAGCTACAGTCCTACTTCTATCTTTTTGTATAATATTATTAAAGCCCCTGGGAGAGCAAAGCTGACATTGTTCTCTTTCTAGTGTTACCAAGGAAACTGAGGGTGGATCCAGGGCTGATTGTAAGGCAGGGGTCTATCCTCAGTGGCCACTATGGTTGCTAATCTTGTCTAACATGGCCACCTGGGAAAACTTTTACATTATTTTCCTGTTACTTGAAATAGTCAAGCAGGCTTTCCTACATTAAGTAGGTATGAAGTCTAAGCCTGCAAATATTCTCCTATACTTGTGGTCCATGCCTGAGTATGTGGGCTGTGTTCATGGAAACATGAAGGGAGTCTTATCAATGTGACAATAGTTTTGTCTTCATAAAAGCTCTCCCATGCTCCAAAATTTCATATTGGTTTTCTATTTTCATATAACAAAACACTAAACATGTAATGACTCAAAGATGACAATATGTATAGGTCAGAATTGGCAGAGCACAGTGCTGGAGGCTTTATCTGGGTCATAGGCATCTGGTATCAAAATGTTGGAAGAGTACAATATCATATGCACCTTGAGACCCTTTCCTGAGTTAATTCAGGTTATATTTAGATTTCAGTTCCTATAGGCCAGAGAACCAGTGATCAGCCAACAGAGGTTGCACTTGGGTGATAGTTGTATGTCACTCTTATAACCCAGAAAAGATCTTTCTTCAGGATGCCAAGATAAAGTAGTATAATGTGCTCATTCAAGAAAGAGACTGTGCAGTCCTGTTGCAGCCAACCAGAAATTAGATAGGTATGCATGCCAGGTGACCTACAAATTTAATTCCATAACTCCAGAGACAGAGATCTTCCTGTGTTTCTGTGAGTTTAAGGCTGACTATCACATAGAGTAGCTCACTCTTTAATCCTAACCTGGATGGGATACAGCTGGGAAGAAGGGTATTTAAGGCAGGCATAGGAAAATAGCAGGGAGGAGAAGTGACCAGGAGGAAGATGGAAGATGGCTGGGTGAGAACTGACTGTGGTATATTGTAGTGGGATTATGGTATGTTTAAATATTTGTCCCGCCTACTAATTTTATAAAAACAGATGGGCTGAAGGTAGACAGGAAATGTGAGCAGAGCTACCAGACTGGGAAAATGTCAGAGTAGAGCAGACCTGCCACACAGATGCCACAAAGATTCCAGGAGATGATGCAGAGGAAAGAAGTTGAAATGCTGCTCTGAGAAAAGGTAGCAAGCTGCATGGCTGAACAAGATGGAATGAGTTTAGATAAAGGAGTTAGCAAGTTATATGCCTGGGCCCTAGGTCAATCAGTATAAAATTAGTAAAAGCATCTGTGTGTCTCTGTGTGAGTGCATGTGTTTCTGCTAGACTGCCAGGCTGATGGTCAAACCTCTGCTCTAGACTGGAAAGTATGCCAGAAACATATTACAATAGTATTTCCTCTCTCTGATATTTCATTTAGCCTTTTATCAATATCTAGCTCTGATTCTCTTTCAATATAACCAGAATTTGAGCAACACACCATGGCTACCTTTTCTGATAGACTTGTCCACACCAATGCTAACCAGAAAGATTTAATAGAAAAGAGTATAGATTTCTCCCAAGTCCTTGGTGTCTTTTCCCTGGATCTTCACATAATTTAAAACTGTGCTCTGTTGCTGGCCTGTGTGTTTACTTTGAAATAAATCTTCTCTCAGTAGTTTCCAGTCTTTGCAGTCTTGGTCTGAAGGCCAGGTCTTTGTAGGATTCTACAATCCCTATAGCTTTAATATATGCCAAAGGATATTCCTTGGGTTCTTTCTTTAAACTGCTTCTCCTCTCAGTTCTGTTTCAACTTCTGACATTCTTAGAAGGGAATATGTCATTCTCTTATTTGTGTTCTTAGGTTCATTAATGAAAGAATTTAGAAACAAACATTTAAGGAAGCTTCAAGACAATTTATTAGAGTTAAGGAAAAAATAGAGCTAGGAAGCTATGAGTCCATCTCATCAACTGCTAAGGGAGAAAAGAGGAAGAAAAAAGTTTGTGTTCTTTGAAGTTCAAGTCCAATAAAGCTGGGAAGTTCAGTAATGGATGTAGGTCACCAACAGCTACATACCAGAGCTATTGTGGGTGGAAAAGGGGTAAGACTTGAAGAAATATGTAAGAAAGCCTCAAAAATTAAAAAAAAGCTTTAAAAAGAAGGCAAAGGAAGAGTTATTCTTTTCTTTGTAAGCCAGATGAGTAGATGGGCACATGGTAGAGATTCCACAGTAGCTAATGGAGAAGGGGATTTCAAGAACAATACATGTATTATCTCATTAATGGAATAATCATTCCTCCCATTTCTTTTTTTTTTTTTTTAAAGATGGTGAACTTTTACTTAAAAAGCTATCATGAAACACAGTTGAGTCTTTCATTTTCCCCATATAATAGTCAAAGGAAGAAAACTGATCCAAGGAACATGCTTTTCAAGATTCTGCCAAAGGGAGCAGGGTGCCCTCCCATTTCTTTAGTGTGTCTCGAGGAAAATCAGATGTCCCAAAGCAGTGGACTTCAGGCCAGATGGTTGACCAGTCCAGCTAAGTTAACTCTTAAGGGAGGACACACTAGGATGTAGTATTTTAATCCTTGTAACAGATCACAATATCATGTCTCCTTGCATGACCAGAGATGGGTTTCATTATTTTGATGAAAAGAAATAGAGTTATTTAATGGGATTAAACACATCTCTGCTATTGTCACCATCTATTTATTTATTTTTATAAGATAAAATCTCCTTTTTTAAATCTTTGCATCCCCTTGTTCAAACACTCTTCCCCCTCCCAACCCCTCCTGGTCAGTCTTTAGCCTTCCTCCTCCCCATTCCCCAAACCCCTTCCCAGAAAGGGCAAGAGGTCCCAAGGTGAATTAGCTCAGCATCATTCCAGGCAAGTCTGATATCCTCATCCTAATATCAATACTGGGTTAGGTATTCCTCTGGAAGGAATGGGCTGCAAGTTGCCAGCCCACACACAGAAACATAGTCTGATCCCTCCTACTTGAGGCTCCACACATTGTCCATGCCAGAGGACAGTTGCCTATCCTTGGAGGACTTAGTTCCTTTTCCAGAGGGTTCCCAGGTGGTTGTTCTTGATTCTTATTGCATTGTATTGCTCAAGGTAGAGCAAAGCTGATTATTATCTTCCTAGTGTTGCAAGGGAAACGGGAGGCAGCCTCCATATTTGACCATGAAGAAGCTACCTAACAACAATACTTCTCTAAGAACTTGAGTGCTAAACCTGCTGATTCCTTTAATTCTACTTGACAAATTCCTAGGTACTGCTTATCTTTCATCACAAAGGTTTCCCCAAAGCAAGTTCTTCCTTTTTTTTTCTTTTTTGTTTATACTCTAAGCCAGGAATTCATGAGTTCTTTGTATTTCAGCCACACTTATTCTTTCATCCATTTCTCAGCAATAAGAATACTGTGCAGTGTCTGTCTCTTTCAGGCATTAGATCATGGATCACTCTTCTTTTATCCTCTCTTGTTCTCTTTTTTTTCTTTTTTTAATTATTACTATTATTATGAACAAAGAAGTCACGCTTTCTATCCCTGTATATCATTATTCAAGGTCCCTTCCCCCTCCCGCCACATCAGATCATTTTTCCTTTTCCACAACTCCCCATCCCCTCCCTGGGCAGGCAACAGACAGTCCTATGGTCCCACTGACCCAATAATGCTTAGATCAGTCTCTACTCCTGGCAGACCCAGTTTTGTCCATCTTCCCACAAGAGTGAGTCAGGTGTTCCTTTAGGTGGAGTGGGATCCGAAGAGTCAGTCCAGGGTGTTTCTGATCCCAAGCTGGAACACTCTTTCATAGAAATGTTTTGCCTTCATAGTCCCAAATGATGATGAATAAACTCCTTTCTAAGATACCAAAGCTTCAAACACCTGTGGTTCCAGCCTCTTTTTTTATTTTGTCCTTGTGTAAAGTACACACACAGTTCTCTAACACATTCAGTCTTGTAAGAGTCATGTTATCGGTACTCAATTATCACCTTGAGATATAGTTTCAGTAATTACTTATAAATATTTATTGGCTCTGAAAATGTAGCTTTTATGTTTTTATTATAATTTTTTTAAAAAATGAGATATCTCATAGCAGCCATTTAACAAAAATTGGTTTCCTTCCAGAACATGATTCCTTAATCCAATAGGAACAAACATTTGGAACAATATTTATAAGTGGAAAGTGGATATTTATCCTTAAATAATAAATACAAGTATCTAAAAACACATTGAGAGACTTCAGTAATCATTGATAATTTTTACAAATAATTTTGCAGGAATGACACCAATTTTTGTTGTAAATGATTGCCATCTTATAAGTGTGTCACAAACACAATTAAAATACATATTAGGGAAATCATGTTTCAATCTTACAGACTTTAGAGTTTACAAACTGTCCCTGTATATATTATACCTGCACTGCAATCATACACTCTGAAATTCTACTCATTTTTTGAAGACTGAGTTAATGAAAGTCATAGCTTTAAGTAATTTGTTCAACTAAGTCAATTAGCAAATATTCTAAATTTTTCATCTTACATTTGTGATCTATTTCCTATGTATGTTAAATCCCATATCTTGCGTCAAAAGTTTATTAATCATTTGACTTTTTTTTTTGGACTGAACTGTGGTCTAAATAACACTTAGCAGGTAAGCAGAGGAACTTTAGCAAAATTCTAAAACTTTTCCTTCTCTTTGTAGTAATTCCTGGCCCCTCTCCAGGGATCTAAGATCATGAACCACTCCCATTAGCCTCACCTTTGAGGCTCAGTGATTCCTGTCACACCTAATATTAGGCTCTGGATGATGCTTAAGCCTTCAACTACTACTGCAAGAGAGATGAGATTCACCTTGCTCACATTTCAAAGAGGAGTCAGGTCATACTGAGCACCACAGACTATGTGAAGACATCTTGGAAGAATGCAGGACTAAGAAAGGTGGTTCTTAATATTGAGTTTCTGATAGGAACTCTCAGTCATTCCCCCATTAGCAGTCACTCAACTTGAAGTTATAGATTTATAAATGAATTTTTTTTCTGGGTTTGCTCCATTTTAAGCAGCAATCCCCCCTGCACTGCTTATTAAACAAAAATGTGAACCCAAGCAAGTTTTCTCAAGATATAAATTCCATAATAGTAGGAGATTTTAGCTTTTCTTCTTTTCTCAATCAAGATTTGGAAACACTACCTGGTATAGAGTAAACCCTCCAATATGTTTGTTTCCCAAGTTTTGGAAACAATACTTGGTATAGAGTAAACTCTCCAATATGTTTGTTAGAAAAACAAGTCTATTAATTCTAGCAATCGAGACTGATCTATGCTCTGGTTATGCCACAGCAAACTGACATCTGACTTGACATCCATGGCACAAATATTGTAAAATCTGTCTCCATGACTATTTGTGTTCTAATTAACCCTTATAAAACATCTGATATGAGGAGATGGGCTCACGTTTTACAGTAATGTCAGTGGGATGCAGACTTCATATGCCTGAAAAGGAAAACATCAAAAATGCAGTATGCCTACAGGAATAAACTGTTCACTTTATACTGGCAAATCTGACTTTAGTCTCATCTACTTGGCCTACAGTTCAACAATAGAGGCTATTTTTTTTCTCCTGAATCCAAATGAAATTTACTGGCTTTGCTGAAAAACCAAGGTCTTAACCAACCATAGCTTCCTGAGTTTTGGGTCCTATGTTAAAAGAAATTTGCTTTTCACAGTTTGATTCCCAACCCTTTCTCCCTGGCTCCCATCTCCTTCAAGGGAAGGGTTCTCTTTGAAGTTAGTCACCACAGCTTGATGCTCCTGAGTGACTCCCATTACCATTACAGAAGGAAAAAAATGCTAGAGTTGCCCTGAGTCATCCAGCCACTCAGATGTGGAATCCCAAGTCAACTGGGAACACTCCACCCTGGCAAGCCTTTTAACTAATTTCATTCCTCAGTCAGCTCAGCCTTTCATTTGTAAAGTTAACCAGAATACATACTTGACTAAAATTGAAATTACAGTAAACATCCATCCATGAGAGCATCCTGTCTCTGAATCCGCAGACCTGTGATTGCAATAGGCATTGTTGTAGGCAAGTGTCTCAGTAGCTGAGCAGAACATTGTGATAAACTTTCCACTGTATTCCATGGGAGTGTCAAGGAAGAAAAATGCACCCAGAACATAGCCATTATGAAGAATAACATTCACCAAAAGAGCTGCTTTAAATATAGACAGCATACACACAGCTGGTAACAAAAGTAGCACAGGCTAAAATTCTTTATCAGGTTGATCTGTTTTCACTGTCCAGTAATTTCCTTAATCCAAGTGTTTGAGCTGCTCAGATTTTAGAAATGTTCATCCTTATTGATGATCACCATTCTCAGGACTGCAACATTCTGCTTCCGTCTTCCAGAAAGGAAATAAGTATTTGTGGAAAGAAATAAATCCTATCAGGTGATGGTAGATGGAGGGCAACCCCAGTGACAGCCGTGGTAAAAGCATAAAACCATACCCGTTCCCATCTTTCTTTTCTATTCTTTATGCCAAGATAATTAAGAAACAAAAAGGAATCCAATTGTATTGAGATTCATTTTGAGAATCACACTAGAAGAATAACATAGCCGTACATTGTCACTACTGCCAGGACACTGGAGGACCTGGATTAAATTATGAACCCAGAGTAGTTCAACAGTTCCCAGTTTTACCCTTTGATTCTACTGAAACAATGATTGTACGAAATAATTAGCCTTTATATTTCCCCACAGCTCTGCAAGTTAAATTTATAGTTATAACATACAGACTTTTCAAAGAAAGGAACATTTATTTGACCTACCTGTATGCCTTGAAATATGTATTTAGCACAGCTGTTCCTTTGAATTAAACCCGTCACAAAACACAGCTTTAATGTAACCCATCATTGATCTGCAATAAGTGGAAACAAAAAATCTCTCCTTAATTAGTATCAGCCAATCACTTTTTACATTTCTACAGAACACACACTGTGAACTGTTTAATGGACTATTATTTAGGAATGTGGTAAAGAATGCATTGCAGGGGGAGGTGGAGACACAGTAGAAGTAATATCTAGACATGCCAATGAAAAATATGTTAGGAATAATAGAAAGCCAGATATATGGTTAAGCGATTCCTTAGCAGATTACGAGAGAGATGAACTGTACCCTAATTATTCCAACTCTTAACTATCTTCAGTACATTTGTTCACTGTCTTTTCTATTTTTAGTCTGGACCATTGGAACCTGCACAGAGAGAGGAGAGTACACAAAGAAGGAAGCGGGCCACTGTCTCACAAATCACCACACACTCTGACTCAGACTCGGGATACCTTTCACTTTTCTCCTCATTAACTGTGTCTTCCTCAGAATGAGCTAGGGGTCCAGATCTAATCAGGTCCCAAAGAAAACAATTGACTTGGCTGCTTTGGCAGCCACCACCTACCAGCTACTGGGAAATAAATTCAGAAGTAAACTGAGTTAAAATAAAATTCACTCTGCTCCCTTTTCCACACTTAGATAATTTGAAGGCTATCAAGGTTTACAGAAGCAATCTGTCTTTCTCCAAAGAAGAGGATGGATGCCACCACCAATAAAGACCTCCTTCAGTGCCAGCAGGATTGAGCTTAATTATACAGCATGGGGCAGCGGAGCATCCTGGGCGTGGACATTTTTTTTATCCCTAGGATATTTATCCATAGTGATGCCTGAACAATAATAAAATAAAATCATACAAAGGACAATCAGGGAGTGAGAAGATAGAAAAACAAGGAAAGACAAAGGCAGGAGGGATGCTCTCAGACCAGGGCGACTGGTGATGGAATTTCAAAGCACTCTGAACAACTTGCCTTTGTTTTTGTAAAAGTTTTTGAAACTTTGCCTGTTTGCTCTTGTGTTTAGTTTGGCTTCATCAAAGCAGATTATTTGAGGAAAGATGAAGAAGGGACTTGTAGTTTGAGAGGTCACATGCTGGCCAAGAAATACCTCTTGGCTCCAAACTGGAAGAAAGGGATTGTGAGGACAGGGTCACGTCAGGTCGCTGATGCCTTGCTTCTGAGAGAGACACTGGACAGAAAACCTTCTTCCTTCTTGGATGCAGGCAACACAGGCATGTTTGGAGATGGGTTCACACTAAGCTGTCATTGTCATGGTACATGGCATTTTTGTCAGGCTCATCTGGCTCACACTGGCTCGTGGTGATATGTTATATATTTAATAAAATCAGCCTGGAATATCAGAAGACAGAGCCATTTCTCCAGACTTTTATTGTTTTGTTTTGTCTTTTTGTATGTGTAATAGTTCTGACTGTCCTGGAACTTGCTTTGTAAACCAGGCTGGCCTCGAACTCACAGAGATCCTCCTGCCTCTGCCTCCCAAGTGCGGAGGCTAATGGCATGCATCACTTGCTTGACTGTGGGTGTATCTCCTCTCTGATATTCCAGACTGGTTTTATTAAACATATAACATATCACCACACTAGCTGCCAAATCTCAATGCTTAGAAGTTTCCCAAGCAACAGGCTGCTCAATGTTCCTCACTTCCACCAAACTGTCTGATGGCTTTTCTTTGTGAGTGTGTATTTTCTATTGTTCTTATGCCCTTTCTCCTCCAACCCTCATTGACTATTGCCATTATTTCTCTCAACTAGACATTAGCATGGATATGGATGTTGTGTATGAACTCAGTGTGTGGTTGATATAAAACAGAAGAGATCAGTGTATCTACATCAAACAGCAACATTGATGTAGAAGGCAGAAAGGCACTTTCAGTAGGGAAACTGAATCACTGTTGCTCCAATAGCAGGACCTCTGAGCATAGCACACCTCTCAGGGTTATAAATGAGGGTCCCCTCTGTAGTGCACCAGTGTCTCACCTATTTCCTCCTTTGTTATGCCTTATGTTTTGGTCCTGGGATAAGCTGGCCCTGGGGGCTGAAGAGAGGAACTAAATGTCAGCTTTAACTTCAACAGTGGAAAGCAAGCTCAGACATGAGGACTGTTCAAGTAACTAACTTAGAGAGCAAACAAGGAGTAGGGAGAGTCACAGGATGTGGAGGATCCTTGAGGGTCCCAGATGATGCCCATACCTCTGCAATGAGAGAAACTCACATCCCAGTTGGTGTGGGACAGTATGCTACCAATTGGTGTGGAAGAAAATTACAACCTATTTAGCCTTAGAGCTCACTGACTCTTTCTTGTAATTCATGAATTGACACTATCTCATTTGATAAAAGAGAAGGAATTTTTTCTACTGACCGATAGCAGAGAAATGGGTTTTGTGAGTGTTAATAGACACCTAATATTGAAAGCTAGGTTCCTGCCAATGGAAGCAGAGCAGACTTCTGCATTATAAAAACACAAACCTTTAATTTTCAGCAAACAGCTCATGTGCTTGGGGACCTGCTTCCTTTGACTTTCAGTCTGAGGGTGCAGTATTTGGCAACAGAAACTCCATTCTGTGTTGGATCTGAACCATTAAGGATGATCATAACATACAATCCAAATCAGTAGCTACTCATACATTGTTTTTTTCTCTTTCTTCCTTCCTTCCTTTCTTTCTCTTGCTATTAAAATTAGATTTGTTTCATAGGAGTAAGTCATAGATATTACTTAATAAATCTAATTAGATCTATTTGCCGTGCTTTAGTTTGTGTTGAAGGCCATAAATTTCCATGTTTATTGTTATGGAATATCCAGTAGAAAGGTTCATGGTGGGGCTTGTTACTAGCTTGCAGTTGTATTTGGGATGAAGAGTTCCTGGATAGTTTAGGAAGCAAAAGATAGCAAGTAGGTTACTGGGTCAGGTCCCTAGGGATATCTAATGTAGGTCCTTTTTTTATCTCTTTCTCTTCTTAGTCCTTATGAGATGAACATCCTGCCCTTTACATGTTCCAACCACCATAATTTTCTGCCATGAAAAGACAGACTGAACATTCTAAAAACCTGAATCAACATGAATATTTCCTTTCTTGGGGTATTCCCTTTGGTGCCTTTGCCACAACTACAAAACACTAACTAGCACTTGTACCCTACATTAAAACATCCTTTATCCAAGGATAGGGTTTAGTCAATTATTGAAAAAATTTATATCCAAGAACTAATTTTAAGTTTGTAGGGCTCTGATAGACATCCTAAAAGTGTAATCCATTTCCTGTGGATAACTAGAAAATTATATGTGTAGATAAACATATTTACATATATTAATATGTATTTCCTTCCTTCAGAATTTTCCATAGACTTAACATTTCTCATGGGTTGAAAAAAATGTAGCATTAACAGTTCTTCCTACATTTGTGTGATTACAGAAAAATGGTGAAGGAACACCTTATTCAGTGAGGATATACTGAGGGCTCTTTGCATTCAACTACAAAAACTATTTTATATCAATTTTTAAAAATTGTATTCTCACTTTTATTTACAATCTCAATCTCTAAGTAGAAAAGTCTTGGTCACTGGAGTAGGCACAAGTTAGCTTTTATAAAGGACATGAAGAATGTGATAAAGTGAATGTTTATTTTGATGGTACAACATTAATCACCCAAACGTAAGAATATTTGTCAGGATAAACACTGCAGACAATATGCTAAGTATGCTTAAGAAAAAGTGCTACATGATGGTCTTTTTAAAAAAAAAATTAGAAGAGGTCAGCTTGGTGTAGAGATGAATGAACTTCCTTGTTTACTTGCTCTGATGTTCCATATCATGACAAAATCAGTCTTTTTAAGAAACATATCCTATCTGGTGAAAGACTCTCACATTTGCTCAGTCTTGTGTCTATATAAAGATCTTTGGGTAATTTCTTGTTTATGTAATGTCGATGACTGCCACCCGTATTAAGTTATAGATGTGATAGCAACACATAATTGGCTTCTCCAATTTACCATGTGGAGGGTGTTTAAAATATATTCACTATATAGAAAGCGAGACTCGGGACTTAGGAAGAATTCATTGAAGATGCTTGCTTTGTTAGTTTCAAGTAGAACATTTAGAATTACTCTTCCAGCTTCTCCTTTGCTGCCACCTGCTTCAGTCAGTTTCTTTCCTCTTCACAATGCAAAGATCTCTTACATTGGCCAGTAATGCAATTTGAAAAAACCTGTAGTATCCACAGGAGCCATCTAGAAGAAAAGCTGACAAAATGGTCTATGTTAATATCCATTGGAAGTTTGGGATGTTTTAACTTACATCCAGCAAAGGAACTTGAGAGAGCTTTAATTTTGCCAGAGATCTCAGTGCTTTGCAGTTTGTGACATTCTTAGAAGTTCGGCAGGGCATTTGGAGGGGGCAAAATCAATTACAAGCAATTTGACTATATTTTTATTCAAGTAAAACACAGAAATTTTGAGGAACACCGAAATCTACTGACACACGGTCATAAGTCGAGCAGGCTAAGCCATGCTGGTTTTCATTTTACTTCCATTTAATTTTCTAATTAATCTCAGAAAACATTAATTAATTTTGTCTTTTTCACAGGCAGTCTGGCACCCTTGGGCCTGAAACATTGCAAATATTGCTGGCCTCAAGCACTGGTAATCAAAATTTCTAATTCATTTGAGCAATCTAGTTTCTTGCTTCTCATTTCTCTCCCTGGTATATATATATATTTAACATTCCTTTAACCCTTCGGTGTGAGAGGTTTTTTTCAGTCTTAGTGATAGAAACAAGAAAATCATGTATGCTACGCGAGCATCCTACATCTTAGCTTTGTCTAGAGCCTTCTTTATTCTTATGACTGTAATTGGGTCTCACTAAGTTTGTCCTTTTGAATTTCCTGAGTAGCACAGTTTGGCCTCAAGTTTGTGATCCTTCTGTTTTGGTTTCCTGTGTAGCTTAATGACAGACAAGCAACCTTTTACTCGGTCTTGTTCGGAGATTTCCCCTGGATACATGACTATTATGACAAATGGATCTCAGGTTACAGTGAAATGGCAAAAGAGAAACAATGAGGGTTAAAGTTTTGGTATGGTAACATTTGAACTCCTTTCTGGTTAAGTACTTACCTAAGTTCCAAAAGAATTCAAATGCTCTTATATTCTGCTCTCCACCCATCCATCCACAAGGACAGCCTATTTGACTCACCACATAACTTTTATGAGGTCAAATCACACTGAAGTAAGCATTGAGAAAAATAAAATTAATATTGTTAAAAAACTAAAATATAATTTTGTGTTTTATTCACATTTTTCTTTTATCATCAAAATAACATGTATCTCACAGGGCTACATTCTGTCAAAAATAGTAGATAAATGGACAGTAGAATAAAAGTGATTTTATTGAGCCAGTTGTCCAGTTTTGGAAGCAAGAAGAGTTGAGAACGTAAGGCAATGACCACTAACACTGTACGGTGAAATGAAGAATTACAGACATGCCCCTTCAAAATATGCACAACTGAGACTGCAAAGATGTCTCAGAGCTTAAAATCACCCATTTTCAAACGAGCTGGGCTTGGTTTCCAGCACACACAGTGGCTCACAACCATGAGTGATTCAATAATTCAAATTCAAGTGCATGCCATGCCCAGTTCTGGTCTCTGAAGGCCCTGTACATACATTGTGCACCTTCATACATGCAAGGAAAACCCTCATACATATAAAATAAATTTTAATACTTTAAAATAAGTGTGCTGAATGCGTATGTTTATTGCTTCAAGCCATAGCTACTAGAGAAAATCTAATCTCATAAAGGTCTGTCCAGCCTGGCATTTCTACACACAACAAGCCTTGGAGATTATTTAGGGAGCTTGGATATGGCCTTGGTCACCAAAGACAGATTATCATTTAAAATCACTATATAATCTTTTGATAAATATACAGGCTATCATAATATTAAAGAAAGTAAGTTTATGAGATTTTAATGCAGCTTGTGTTATTGACATGAGTTATTGTTTGCTTTGAAATCATGAAGAGTCTTCCAAATCATTTCTTAAGAATTTTATACATGTGACATTGAATGTAAACTGTTAATTAACCTGTTTTAGAATTTGATGTGAGTTTAAGGTAGGAATCTTAATTCACTTCCCTCATAAGGACAACCCAATTTCAAGTTCGCAAATTAGTTTGCCATGCTTTCAAAGATACTGACAGAAGACACAAGATTACTGGATTAGTGTCAAATGACACCTTTTATGTCACAGTAATATAAGTAGACAGAATACTATGACTCTTGTGTAGGTTCTATAAGCTTCAACTTTTACAGGATTGGTCAAATTCGAAAGGCCGGATGACATAGACACACAGTGGGTTGTGTAACTGGATCACTGGAGCTGTCTGTGAAGATTAAGGAATCTGAACATTTTATATTGGGCCACAGACTTATCTAAATTGTTCCTCATAAATACCTGTTAGTATATTGAATAATAAAAAGATCTGCTCTTTGGAATAAGAACTATGTCCCCTCTTCTAGGCTGTGACAAAGTAAGGATAACCGAAGTGACAATATGGTAGTATTTTTAAATTAAAATATAATTATATGACTTTTTTCTTCCTCCCTATCCATGTCTTCTAAAATTTGTAGATTTTATTCTTCGATTTATATAATACACAAATGCAACCCACTGAATCCATTTTGTTGTTTATATGCATATATGGTTTCAGGACTCAACACCTTGTTGGTGTGACCAGTCATGATGGGGGCTCATTTCTGGGGGAATCCAGTTCTCTGTCTCTCAGCAGTCACTATTTGTCTATGGATGGGACCCCAGGAGATACTTTTTCTCTTTGGTGTTTGTATGTCTATGCAATGATTTCTAAGTGAGGCCATCTCACAGCAAGATTGCTCTTGGTCATTTCAGTATTCCTTCTGCTGAGCTGTACTGCTGACGGATCATTTGTGATTTTCCACAGTCTGTTGATCTTTGCTTTGTGTCCAGTTATGGCTTTTTGTTGCATTCAGAGTGTTCTTAAAAAATTACACTGAGCTAGCATTAGTAGATTTTCTTCCAAAGATCCATGACTTTACTAGCCTGATAGTAGTTGCCAAGGATTTCCTTGTGGGGCATGATTTTCCTCCTGTTGAGTGGGCCTTAAGACCACATAGGTAGCAGTTGGTTACTACAAATATGTGAGTATCTCCATTACATCTTTACAGATATTTTTGCGATGCTGATTGATTGTGACTCATAGGTTTCATAGCTTGTTGGGATTATTACTTGATTACCTCCCTTGATGGCTTGTGTATTATATGTGGGTAATAGAAGCTAAACTAAAGGAAAGAGGCTTTCAGGTTAAATTCAGCTTGAACCATTGGAGTCCTGCATCTGATATATACAGTGTCCACAGCCATAGAGTCTCACCTTCAATAGCCTATATTGTTTTTGATGTCACTTGAACTCACCTGACCAACTGCTTGAAAGGAATGCCTATTACAGGGATTGTTATTAGTCTATGCCTCTTGTGAGAGATATTTTACCCTAAGTAGTAATATATACATAAATATATTGTATGTGTAATGTGTATAATCTTAGGTAAATATAAAATAATATTATTAACAAATGTCATTTTTCTCTCCCTTCCTTCTTCTGTACTGACCTTGATTCTCTTACATAGTTGAAATCCCCCTCTTTATTTTACCATTTTCTTCTTTATGTCACCTATATCTTGATATTCCTCTGTCAAGCACCCGCAATCCAAATGGTCTCTTATATTTTCCTGTTGTTTCTCTGTGTTATAATCACATCTAAGAATTTTGAGGCAGGAACTGAAGATGAGAGCGGATAAGTGGTGTTTGTCTTTTTGAGTCTGGATTATCTCACTCAATATTTTACCAGTTCCAACCATTTACTCAAAGACTTTCTGAGTTCATTTTTGCATAGCTGAATAGTTTTCCATTCTGTATAAGCACTATATTTTCATTATCCATTCATCCATTGAAGGACATTTAGGATGATTTTTATTTTATAGTTATTGTGAGACAGCAACATTGCTGAGCAAATATTCTTGAAGTTGGATGTGCAGACCATTGGACATATGACAAGGAGTGATGCAGCAAGGTCATATGGTAGACTGATTTTTAGCTTTTGGAGGATCAGACATATACTGATTTTTAGAGTGGCTACACCTCTGTGCTTTCCCTTTATCAGTGAATAATATTTTCTTTTTCTTCACAACTTTACTAGTATTTGTTTTTTAATCAGTTTTTTTGTTGTTGTTGAACTTAGGCATTCTGATTGGGGTGAGATGAAATCACAGAATAGTTTCCAATTTACACTTATATAATAGATAAGGGTGATAATCATCTTTAGGTGTTAGTGTTTCTTAACTATTTTTTTTTTTTACTATTAAGAACTTTCCATTTAGATCATTAGGCTGTGTTTTAATTGGGCCATTTATATCCTAGACTTTTTGTTTAATTCTCAGTATATTATGGATATTAATTACCTGACAGATGTATAGATGACAAAGGTTTTATCTCATTCTGTAGGTCTCTTCTTCACTTGATTATTCCTTAGCTGCACAGAAACTTATTTATTTATTATTTATTTATACATTTTGAAGCTCCAAGTGTTAGTAGTAATTCCTGAACAAAGGAGTCCCATTCAAAAAGAAAGACCTTTCCTACATGTATATCATGTTTCCTTCTAGGAGTTTTAGCATTTCAGATTTATAATTGAGTTCTTTGATTCACTTGGAGCCAATTTTTTTTGCAGGGTGACAGATTAAGGTCTAATTTTATTCTTCTATATGGGAATATCCAATTTACCCAGCATCATTTTTTGTTAAAAATGTTGCCTTGTCTTCTTTGTAGAGTATGTTTTTGCTATCTTTATCAAATATCAGATGACTGTAATTGTGTGTACTTATGTTTTTATCTTTTAGTTTATTCTATTTGTATACATAATTTTTGTGCCAGAACCATATGGTTTTTATGAGTGTAGTTTTATAATATATCAAAGAGTCTCTAGTATTACATACTTTCCTCAGGAATGCTTTACCTATCTGGGGTCTTATTTTGTATTTTTTAAGTTCACTGTTTTTTGGCTCTTAGGGCTGAGGCTCTATGGATCTTTATTTTCGAAAGGAATAGCTCTTAGATTTGTTGATTCTGTAGATTGTTTTCTATGTTTCTATTTAGTTAGTCTCTTCTGTGACTTTAATTATTTCTTGATGTTTCTTGGGTTTGGGTTTGACTAGGTTTTGTTTTGCAAATTCTTGAGTTGCATCATTAAGTCCTTTATATGTGTTTTTATTTTCTGATTTATTGTAAAAATGTAGGCACTTAGAGCTCAAAGTTTCCCTCCTAGGAATGTTGTTAATGTGTCCCACAGATTTTGTTGTGTTTTATTTTTGTTTTCATTTAGAATATTTTATTTTTTTCCTTTTAATTTCTTCTTTGAACAATTCCCCATTCAGTACAGTTTTTTAAACTAGATGAATGTATACAATTACTAGAAGGGAAAGCACAGCCAAGGGACTTTAGAAAGAGACAAAGCTATATGTAATGAAATAAAAGCATGCCTAAGAACATAAATTAACTAAAGGAAATGGCAGCAGTATGCACATATCTTTCAATAGTAACTCTAAATATTAATGGCTTCCACTGTCCAATCAAAGATATAGGCTAGGTAAATGCATTTAAGAACCAAAATCCATGCACTTCCTGTCTACAAGCTTTAAAAATAGGTACTATATTAAAGTGAAAGGATGCTGAAAATATTCTAATAGAACCAGAAACCAATAAAACATTGTCATGATAATTCTCATAAACTAGCCTTTAAAGCTGATCTGAAGAGTCAAATAAAAGCACTTTATTTTTAATAAGGAATCAAATAATCATCAAGAATTTTTTATAATACTAAATATATACACACCAAACTGTGGTGTACCCATATCATAAAAGGTATACGAATGGAACTGAGGATGCAGATAAAACCAAACTCAACAATAACAGGCAATTTCAACACTACTTTCTTCAGTAGAAAGATCATTTGGATAAAATACCAAACAAACCGAAAAGCTTCAGAGTTAAAATTTATATTATAATAATGGACCTATGAGTCATCTACAGAATATTTCACCCAAACACCAAATAATATACATCCTGCTTAGCAGCATATGGAAGCCTCTCTTACACAGACCACATGTTGGAACACAAAGTAAATCTTAATAAGTACATAAACAACTGGCACAATTTCATGTATCCTATACTACTATTATACTAGAAACCTTAAAATCTATAGCTAGTTTCATCTTCAGAAATTTCCTTCTCAGATGTTCACTTGTTTAACTATAAATGGAGGCTGAAAATCATCAAGTATTTTATTTCTGCATTGAAAAAAAGATACATTTTTTTTCTTCTTCAGTCTTGCTTGAGTTTAAATCAGTGTTCTGGTAGTAAATACACTTTCACCAAGAACTTTTCTTTCTAAGTTTTGTATTATAGATTTCTGTAGTTCGTGAAATGGGTGATATAAAAATTGTGTTTTCTAATATTCTGTAATTTTTATATTAATATTTATATGTGAAATTGACTTTGGCTATTCTTTACTTTTTAGTTTAGTCATCTTGTCTTGAATATATCTTTTTATTTCTTTTTTCTATGTTCTGTCAGCATTACAAGAATGTGAAGTATAATCTTCTACAAAGATAATGTTTTATTGTATTTGTAAAGTCTTAGTTTTGTACTGGAAAGAGAAGAAAATAATTTGAATTATGAGGTGTACTCATTAAATTATTTTGAAATTATTCACATGCTCCATTTCTCTATGAGGTAGCTTTTAGAAGTTTTATTTTCTAAATTATTGTCTCCTAATTTTTTATAGTCTGCTTTTATTGAGGTTATTCTCCTCTTTCTTAGTTAATTCCTAGGTCAAATAATTTATTCATTAAATTTGCTCATTTTTTCCCACTCATTTTCAAACCTACTGCTTTCTCTTGAGACTGTAACTTTAGTTACAGTCCATAGATAATTACTATTTTTTCAACCATCATTTTGTTTTAATTTTATGTTTCCCTTAGGATTCATTCTTTGACTTGTGAGTTATTTAGAGTCTAGTTTTGAATCTCCCATGATGTGGGCTATTTTTAATTATCCTTTCTGCTGAAGCATTGCTGCCAACATAGTATTGAGGTTTGGCTTGGAAGGGCTCAATGAAAAGACCATTCTGATAATTTGAAACTAGTTTATTTTCTAACAGTATAATACTTTCTGTATTTTTCTGTCATGCCAATTAAAATGACTTGTCATCAGTCTGTGCAGATTCCTACATGAACCCTTGAGATTGTTTCAACCTTTATTATTTAAGTGTTTCACATCTTCATGCTTTACTCATTTTTCTTATTCTGCCCTATGATCTGTCACCATTGGAAGGTGGCTTTCAAAGTGTCCTACCAGTGAGGTAGGTGAGTCTATTTTTCAGTGAAGCAGGTCAATTTGCAGTTCACATAATTTTGTTTATTATTTATCATCTTTTAACTTAGAAATCTTATTGCACTCTGTATCACTTCATTATTATCTTGCAAATATGACTTCAGTTATCAAAGTATAGTTGATATGAAATTAACCCAATATTGCTAGCAGTTTAGTTAATGAATGTTTATTGTATCTTTTCCCCCTATTTTGATATTTATTTTTTACTATTCTTTTGATCCAAATAAATATGTCTCTTTATGCACTTGGAAGCAATCTGCTTTCTGTGTTCTTTATTCTTAAGGGAAAATGGCATTGCTTTCACATAGGGAGGAAACACAGCTTGTGGAGGAAGGCCAGGTGCCCAACTGTGCACCTTAGCCATTCCCATGACCAACAGTTTGTATAGGGTGCTTAGCATATGTCACACACCATTCTACTTCTTCATTCTCTTCCTTTCCAGTCTTCCCATTGTATTTTCTCAGGCCTGTTATTCTAATTCCAAGTCAAACCACTTACTGCTACTTTGAACCTTCCAAGCTCTTGAGAACCTGGATATGTGGAGACTAGAGCCTCACATTCTCCCCTGGGTGGAGAATTGTGATTGTCTCATTATCAGGAACCCCTACCCAAAGTTTTCAGAACAAGAAGTGCATATGAAGACAAGAACTATTACCTATGACTTAAGATTATTGCAATGGTGGTAGGTGTTGGTCTTTCCAATAGTTTTATCTTCTAACTGTGCAGAGATGGTAAGCCTGTGAGGACTCTGGATATGATCTATAAACACATGCAGTAGGTCTTTGCCATGTACTCTACAGCTCCAGATGCAGAGAGTACAGCTTAAGTACCTTTGTGAAAGAAAGTCTCTGTGAACGAGCAGAGAACAGTTGGCTTCTGTCTTAGTGACAATTCAGATTCCTAACCTTCCAGCCAGTGGCAGCCAGAGTGAGGCTATATCCACCAACAATATACCTGTATGGTGCCTCCATGCTTGGACTCCCATGGCACTGCTGGGCTTTCTACAATTTCAGTATAGCTCATTTCATTCTGTTCAATCTTCTTTTTATCCCTTTTCTTTGTACCTAAGTCAGTAGGCCTGACTTGGTGACACCACAGTCTCCCTGTCTGCCTTATATTATATCCCCTTTGCAGCCATCACCACCAATAAATTTAGCATCCTTACAGCTTGGCATTGGTATCTCCTTCCCAGAAGATCCAAACTCACACTCATGGCTTACTCAGTTTCTATACTGAAAGAAGTATCTTCCAGGTATGTCCAAATAACTTTAAAAATATTTACAATGCAACAAGCTGTGAACAATTTGAAAAAAAATTACTCTTATAAATTGAAGAATATAATTATACTACTCCATAGTTAATAACTATAGCTACTAAACAATGCTGTAGGTATAAGTATTGGATCATATACAACTTCCTAAATCCTAGAAAAATATTGGTTGCTGGTCTTTCCTCTTTTCTCATATCAATATTCATATTTACTTATATTTAAAACATAGTAAAATTACAAAGCCACTGAAAAATATAGAATAAAATACAGGAAAGGAATTTAAAAGTACAGCATCATCTATTGCATGTTGACCAAGTTATCCATCTACTTAGATTCTTACAGATACTGAGTCTTACTATGCTTCTTCCAGACACAGAATGCATTCCTGTGGCTTTTCCATATTCTGTAATACCTATTATGGCACACTTAGATATTTGACTCTATAGAATTTTTCTGAATATTATCACTCCTGTAGGGGGAGTTTTACTAAATTTGTCATTATAATTTTAAAGGACTTTTGAAAAAGAGAAGCTTTAGGTTTATTGTAAAATTGAAGATGCAGAAATTTTCTGCATATTCCTGGCCTACACTGCAAATGCCACTGTCAATGTTCTCTATTAAATTAATGCTTTTGTTTCAACTAATGAGACATTATTGACTTGTCTTTATCAATTATTGTCCACAGTTGACAATAGGAATCCTGCTTGGTGCTAGATATTCTGTGCTTCAGGAAATGCATTCTAGTGTTACATGAAATAGGAGCACTTCTGCTCCAAAATTCTTCTGTGTTCTCATACATATTCAACCTTCACCAACCACAGTAACCCTCAGCAACCACTAATCTTTTTTTGTTTTTATGTATTTATGACTTTTAGAATGCCATACAGCAACAATCATGTCATAGGCAATCTTTATATTGGCTTCTTTGGTTTAGCCGCATGCCTCTAGGTATCTAGCTAAGATAGGTCACTTCTTTTTATTTCTGAATATTATTTCATTGTGTGTACTAATTCATCTACCCATATGTCTGAATTATTTACGTATCTGTGCACTCACCATTAATGCTCCTCCTAACATCTTTTTGTCAGTGTCTTTTAAATGTCAAGATTCATCATATTTAAAGTAGGTCTTTATTTTTTTCTGGGAAGTTCTATGAGTGTATCCTGTAAAAAGTGAGAATTTCTTTTTGCTTTTGCTGTTTGCTTGTATGTGCCACTTATCCTTTTAAAGTTAAGTGTTGAACTTTTTAATGCTTCCGAATAAAAGACATCTAAGAGGTCACCTATAGTTCAAGATACTTAAAAGAAAACCAATACCTTTATAAACTATGTCACACTTAGCACAATAGCTCATGACTTCAGGTTATGATAGAGTTCTCAGGGTCAAAGCTGGATGCTAGTGTTCTGACAGTCTGGAGTAATTTTATTTGTGGACGATTGATATCCTTTAATTCCAGGTCAACCCAGGAGTACATGTGAGGACTTAATGCCTTTATTCATTTGTGTTTCAACAGCAGAAAAGTATTATTTCTTCATTTTGGTTCACTTTTCCATCCTTCCAAGAAAGTCAGAAACACTGCTGGTTTGCTGATTCTCTGTGAGTTGGTCTGAGAGGCTGCTCGATTATCATATTTCCTAGTTCTTTTCCTTCCAGATAGATTCAAATCTACACACTAAGTGTATTTTAAAGGAAAATTACCTTTTATTTTTACAAACTTATGGTGAAAATATCCGTCTTTTATGTTGTTGAAAAAAAATCATTGACCTTTTTTTTTTTTCTGTGCAGAAAAAAAAATCCAGGTTATCCTGTGAATCTTTTGTAGATTAAATGTTTTCAGACATAATGTTAAGACTTTTACTTAGGGTTTGATGTTAGTCTTAGTTTAGGTTTTTATCTTATTTTTTAATTAGTATATTTATCACCCCACTAAGAAGTTTTACTCAATGCATCTAATTTTCCATAGCTGCAAAACAGAAAGTTTCTGCATTCATCCTCAAGTCAATACAGTGGGGTCATTGGCTTCCTCACCTCACAAACGATTCTCACTGAACCCACTCGACACCGACACCTTTCGCTGCTACATCTCATGAACTAAGGAATGCACTCTTTCATCAACATCTCTGATAGTGGAACAAACTGGAAAAGCATTGATACAGGACTGTAAACCTGTTTCTAAATGTCTAGAAGAAGTGTTTTTTTCAATATTCTGACAGAGGATCATATTTGTGCTTATGTCTCCCAGGTAGAGGAAGAAGGTTTCTATCTGCTCCTCTGATGACATTTGCCCTCTAAATAATAATGCTGTGTGATGTCTATGTCATTGAAAGTGCATCCATATTATTGCCCTTTCCTCTGATCTTCTCCATAAAATGGTTGTTCTTTTTCCTATGGGAAAGGATACTTTATGATAGAGAGGTAAATGCCTATACTCCTGAAAGAAGACACTGTATTTTGAGTTGGAAAGCTCTCGTTATATCTCCTAGACCTCAGTAAAGATTGTGGGTAATTTTCCTCTAGATTAAACATAAACGTGACATTCTAATTCTTGTAAGAAGTGTGCAGTGTGGAATGGAAAGCTTCTATGTCCAGCCAACTTTTCCTATCACTGAATCTTGCACACACTCCTGCTACCTTGTCTTCTGTAATGCCCCTGTGCAGCTTCTTGCTTTTGGATGGTTTGGATTCAAACATATGTTTCCTGAATTGGATACAGGTACTGGAAGCCAGGTTGGCATGTAGAGTTAGGAAGTTTGGAGGGACACTGTACTGACTGCCTGGAGAAGAAAAATTAAGAAAGCAAGTGAGTGTACAAGCGAAAAGAAAAACATATTTTTAGGATGGGTGGAGAAGATTTACCAGATTTACTTACGACATGAGACAAGGCTGCGGCTGTAGGATGATATCAAATTGGTGAAAGTGGGAGTCCTTTGATCTCTTGGTGACCATAAGCTATGGGATTTGAGCAGGTTGTTTTGTCTTCCAGGTTGTTTTTCACTCTTCCAAAACCTCTGAGCTCAATTCTAGAGTTTAGGAGCCTTTCAAAATTTCTTCTTTCTAAGGATGCGAGAATATTTTATCCATTACAGCTCTCCTGCCCTACTATGGAAGTGCCCTTTCTGTAATTGTCTCCTGTACTATCTACCAATTTGAGCAAGGGAACCAAATTCTGTTCTCAGTCATTACTGAGTATCTAAAGCTTCTAGGACAACCTAAGCACATAGAAAGTTTGTGTACACCCCTTTGAAAGAAACTTCTTTGGATATGAAATGGTGTAGGGAGTGTCTATATTTACTTAAGAGATTTTTTAAGAGACTTAGATAGCCATCTTAATACTGTTAGCTAGATATGTTTCTTTAATCCTGAACTTTAAAGTTGTATTCATATTTTCAAAGTGCACATTTAGTTTTCCTTACACATTGAATGAAGTTGTTTGAAGTTCAGAATTACATGTTTATCAATTCCATATTAAGTATAAATACAGGTGATTTTTGCACATATCCAATATATGTTTAATGGAAGCACCAAACTAGTTCTTGGGGCAAGGAGAAAAGCAGAGGAAAACCAAAAGACATGGCATGGTTCTTTCCCTGTACCCTGAAGGGGTATTTCATGGATCTAAACAGCTTTACACAGCCATTTGCTTTCATAAAACCATCTCTGTGGCTCCATGCCCAAACCCAACCTCATTTACTACCTGACTCAATTTGGCCTGCAGACAGCCCCATGATTGTTTCGCCTGCATAATGTACTTTGTTTAATATTTCCCCCAGACAGAGGAAAAGAACGAGGCTAACTCAGTACAGTAACTCAGTTGAGAAATGCCACAGGCTTGGGGCCATTAAGAAGTTCCAGGGAGCTTTGAGAGTAGCTTATAAAGAAAAGAGGCTGAGCAATGAGGGCTGATTCCCAACACAGAACATGGGAAGGAGCATTTTCTTTAGTCTATTTCCTCTTCTCCTTTCTATATTCTTCTGTGTGTGTCTGTTTAGTTAATCCACAGAAAGTGCTCTTCTCTGTCAGATGGTTTTTAAGGATATGACACTGGTGAAATGATGTCAGGAGAGATTTATCTGAAATTATAATACCATTCAGAACATATAGAGTATGTCAAATACTAGCTTGTCCAAAATGTGTAAAGCAGACTTAGAGTCCTTTTTTTTTTTTTCAATGCAGAAGCTTAAGCACTTTCATGAAGTCATGAATATTTAGCTTCAATGTGGGAGCTTCACACTATTGCATGGAAAATAGATTCCTCTTCGGAGATCCCAGCCCAAGTATTCAAAGGGTTTCCAGGCTTGGGAGGCAAAAGGGATACAGATTTCTTGCCATTGATGTGGTGTAAGTCATCTGGTTATCTTTTTCTTTCAGTACTACACAGCAAGAGAAATCCCAGCTGCCACATAGGAACTATCTATCTGAGCTAATACAGGGCAGGTAATGAGGGAGCTAAAGTATGCTGTGTGACAATGGCAGCCAGTGACATTGTTCTGGACTCCTCTCTTTCTTTCTGAATATCTTTTTTGACAAAGAAGAGATGAAGTAAATTTATTTTGTTCAGTCAAAGATGATGTCATGCTTAGCTTTGTTTGACATGTTCCATAGGAGGGAAGCTGGAGACATTAAATTTCACTATTATACATTGGAATGGAAGCCAGGGAATTTTAATCCATTTTTGTCTAGGCAATCTTGTGCTAACTAAATTTAACTAAATCACCCATTCTGTGTTGCACCATCATGACAATAAAACATAGGCAGCTTTCCCTTGTGGAAAATTGGCAAAAAGAGATATATACAATGTTTTTGTACATGGGAGTACACCCATGTGTACAGTTAATGTGTGCGTATATGACTGTGTTTATAAAAGGAGCAATGATACTAGACTCAATGAAATAAACCTTATATCAGTATGCATATTGTACTACAAGATGGTTTACAGACATTAAATATTTTTCTGGACATAGTCTGAGTTCAGGTGTTTTTACATACCTTAGAACATTCCTGTATGGAATTTCTCAAAACAATTGGGGTAATAAAACTTTATTCATTGATGCTACATTCTGTTAATACTTTAGGATCCCATTGCACACTCTGAAACTACGATTTATACATTTTTAATTGTAAATTTGATGGCAATATTTTGTTTTAATAAAATTTGTGACCATTAATTTTTTATGAAATGAAACAGTGGCACTCTGAAATTCTGTGGTTTTGTTGAGCACATGTTATCAGAGCTGGGAATGGGACATAGCACATATCTTCAGAAACCCACTTTCAAGGTAATTTTTTGCCTGGAAATTATTCACCTTACCCTCATAGATTTGATTAACCTCTACTGACCCCCACCAAGGAACTTTGCTGTGTCCCCATCAATTCATTGTCTCAGCAATAATATATCCATGTCCGTAACTGAGGTCTAACATATTTTAAAGCTTTTGTTTGCATTCTCACACATGAACCCTTGCCTCTGTGGTCAGTTGATTTTTAGGAAAATTTCCAGGTATATACAATTGGCAGAGAATATTGGCTATTCATATCCAGAGGAATGAAATTGGATCTTTAGATACAGTAATCAACTCCAAACCTATAGAAGACTTAGATAAGGAATCCCAAATTGTCAAACTAGTAGAAAATAAAAACAAAGGAAGAAACACTAAGTACTGGTCTGGACAAGGATGTTTTTAGATTTAAGGCTCAAAGTACAGATAGAGAAAGGAGAAGTGGGGAAATGAGATTATATCATCCAGGGATGTTCCTGCACGACAAAGGAAAAGACTACCAGAGCAAAGAAGCAAGGTGAGACCTCAAGACAAATGTGGACAAGCCACTGTCTTGTAAGTAGCTAATATCCTTTGTATGCACAGAGTGCAAACTCTACAGAAACAAATCAGATTATCTGATGGAATAATGGGCCAGAAACTAAATATGATGCTCCTCCCATGTGATAGCTGATCTTCATTTCCAAATTTACTGGATTTAGAATCATTTAAGAAACACTCCTTTGGCCATGAATGTAGGGCATGTCTTGAGAAGTTGTACTGGATGGGAAAGACCCTCCCTGAAAATAGGTGACATCATCCAATGGACTGAGGTCCTAGACTGAAATGAAGGAGGGGGAACAAATAATTGAGTACCATCATTCTTCTCTCTGCTGTTTGACTAAGGACACACTACCCCATGCTCTCTCATCACCTACCTCCTTAGTATGATGGAGTCCACTACTTCTCAAAATCATTAACTTAGTATTAGTTAATTACTATTAGTATTAGTTAGTTAATAACAAAATTAGAATTTTGCTATTAAATACTTAACTATTAAATTAATTAAACTATTTCTTCCTTAAGCAACTTTTGCCTATTATTATCTTTGTCATAGCAAAGAGACCAGTCATAGCACAGTGGGTGGGGTTGGGATTGTGAGTGATCTGGTTGGAGAGGGATGGAGGGGGGAAGTACTGAAAAAGACAACTGTAAAAGGGGAGGACTTCAGGGTCAGGTAACATCCTGGCACAAGGGAATCCCCCAGGAATCTACAAGGATGCCCTCAGCTAACAATCCTAGCAAGAATGGATAAACTGCCTGAAGTGTCCATCTCCTATGACCAGGCAAGACTTAAAGTGAACGGAGTAGGAAACTAACCCAACCACATAACCTCTGACCTGTCTATCCTGTCTGTGGGATGCTTATAGGGTAAGTGTGGCCTAGAGGTTGAAATAGTGGCCAACCAATGACAAGTCTAGCCTAAAACCCATGCCAGAGAGTACTCCACTTCAACATTGTCTGGCATATCAGGATCCACAGGCTAGATGACCCAGAGAACTAGGATAGAACCAAATATGGCTGGAGGAAACAAGTCTTCATCAAGCACCTGATGGAAACAGATGCAGACCCATAGCTAAACAGTAGGTGGAGCTCTGGGAATCCTGCAGAAGAGGGCATGAAAAGATTGTAGAAGCCAATGGGGTCAAGGACACCACAAAAAGCTCACAGAATTAACTAATATGGGCTCACAGAGAATAGACTGACAACAAAGGAGCCTGCATGCACTGATATAGGCCCTCTGCATACTTGTTACAGTTGTGTAGCTTGGTCTTCCTGTGGGACTCCTAATGATGGGAACAAGGTCTCCAATTCTTTTACTGGCTTTTGGGACCCTACTCCCCATACTGCATCGCCTTGTCCAGACTTAATACATGGGGAGGTGCTTAGTCTTGCTGCAACGTGATATGTCATGTTTTGTTGAAACTCAAGGGAGACCTGCCTTTTCCTAAACAGAAAAGGAGTGGATTGAGGAGTGAGAACAGAGAGGGTGTGGTGGGGAACAGGAAGGAGAGGTGGAATGTAACAAAACCAAACAGAATAAAACAAAAATAATAAAAACAGTAGCACACAGATACCCTTTAAGTGACAGACTTAAGCTTTTTGAAAATGAAGGAATCACCTATCTATCTTATAATGCCAGCAATATGTGTAGGCTGACACTTGTTATATATCATCACTATAGTATTATAGGAACATTTCTGAGAATGCTTGTCTGCAAGGTAGTTGGAAACTGATCTCTCTCTTGATATCAGCATTTTATCAATGGTGAGTTCTTCCATTCGGATCCTAGTTGGAAACTATGAAGTAAAATCAGATGTTTTTAAATGTTATTAAGTACAAGTCTCTCTTATAAAGTTAGTTTCATAATATGTCATGAAAATACTAAAAGTACAAATACCACTGGAAGATGAACCTGAATCATAATCTGAAGCTGGACCTGGTGTTCTTGGGAAATGGATACTCTTTTGACATATTCTTCAGTGAAATACCAAAGAGTGTGTTGGAAAAAGTAGGAAATATGTAAATATAAAGGAAGTCCTCAAAGAAGGGTGAACCAAGCTGCTGAAAACCCAGCAAAATTAGTAAAGGTGCCTCTTAAAGCTGACGGCTGCAGAAGTGTTCCAGTCATACATGTGTACCTGTGGGAAGTATGTGAGACAGAGGGGATTTACCTGTATAGAAATATACTGTGTTTTCTTTATTATAAACTGCCTTGGAGATTAGTTTCAATATGGAACAAGCATCAGTTGTGCCATTTTTTTCATTTGTGAAATGAGTTATTACTCTGCTTTTGGCCAAGCCATGATGCTTTTCTACACTCAGGCTGCTATGTATAGAGAATCACCACCACCACTTAATTAACAAAGATGAATTTAAGGTTTTAATCAATTAATATAAAGGTCAAATGAGCCTTAAAAAATTCACCAGGATGTTTATAAAAAAGTGGATTAGTAGCCAAAATGGGCATTAGAAAGAGTTAAAAGAAGAGATTATACCATGCCATTCACATCCCAACATTTTTTTTACTAAACTAGAGACTTCATTGATGCATAATTTTTTACAATTGTGCTTTTTTTTCTCTTCTGTGTCCTTTCTATAGAGGTGAAAGTCTAATGTATGGGAAGTCATGAACACAAGGAAGTTAACATAATGAAGATGTAAGATATTCCAATGAAAGTAGTTAGGCAGGATGTCTGAATGTATTGTTCAGCTACAGTCTCCTAGCATAAGGACCAGGGATAATTCAAGTACTTGTTCTTACACACTGCATTCTGAACAGCATCACTATGCTGGCTGGGGACACAACAAGCCTTTGGACCTTTTCTAGCGATATAATCCTTTGATTAATCTCAATGGTCAGTTTGATTGAGTAAAGAAACACGTAGAGAGCCAATGAACTGCAGGGATGTGTGTGTTTGAGAGCTTTTACACAAAGGATTAATCAAGGGTAGAAAGATTCCTGTGAACCTGTGTGGTGACATCCCTTGAGGAAGGAACCTTGATAGATAGAAAGGTACAACTGAGTGAGTTAAACATCAGCTTTCTTTTCTCTGCTCCCTGAAGATACACAAGAGAGTCAAGTTGTCCCTCTATAACTATTAGCTACTCTCTCTACTTTGCCTTCTCAGCCGTGATGTGCTATATTGTAGATAGGGTTTCTACTGTTGTGAAGAGAAACCATGACCACAGCAACATTTACAAAGGAAAACATTTAATTTGGGTGTACTATAGTTTAGTGGTTTAGTCCATTATCATTATGGCAAGAGGAATGGTTTCATACAGATAGGCATGGTTCTGGGGAAGGATCTTGCTTTCCTTTCTCTTTCTTTCTCTCTTTCTTTCTTCTACATCTTGGTCTACAGAGAATGGGAAATGAACTATCTTACTGGGTATAGCTTAAACATAGAAAACCCCAAAGCCTACCACCACAGCGACACACTTCCTCTGACAAGACCACACCTCTTAATAATGCAACTCCCTTTGGGGGCCATTTTCTTTCAAACCAGCACATAGTATGTTACTTTGAACTATGAGTGAAAACAAACACTTTTCCCCCTATGTTGCTTTTTGTCATATTTGTTACCGGCAATGAGAAAAATAAAACTGCGTATTTTCTTTGACTTGGAGTGACAGCAAGCACCTCTTTTATTCCCTTAACAAAAATCTCACAAAACAGGGTCTGTTAGCAGCAACTTTAGTCAAGAAGTAAATGTTGATTTTTGTTCTTATGTCATCTCTGGTGTTTGTAGCTCAGTTTCAAATCTTCGTTTATCACACTTAAATGTACTATGCAGTTATCTTCGCTGTCCTTAAATTATTTGTTTGTTGGCTATATATTTGTCTAAATTTTAATTATTTAATTTTCTAAAGCTAAACTTTATAATACCCATTCTCAGCTACCATATGTGTGTTGCCTTTGACCTCCTCCACTGTATTGTTGCAAGGAATAAATGCAGAAGACAAACTTCTCAAAACACAAATTGGTGATGGGGAAGCTTTCAATAGTAAATACCATCCATGCTCTCCTCTACTTCCTGTTAGTTCTGAGGATTTCTTTACATTCTTCCTTTTTTCCAGCTTGAAATGGGACTGAATGAATTCTCAAGTTCTCCAACTCTTCTCCTCTGGCACTTCATTTGCCTTTCATCTCCCATTAATATTCATTCAGCCCCACAATTGGGAAGAAGCTGCAGAGCCAGAAGGACCATACATAGCTACTTCAACTATTGATGACCCAGAGCACAAATCATCAGCAACTCTTAACTTTTGTAATACCTGGGCTCACCCACTAAATACCCAGAATCCACTTGCCAGCAGTCTTTCCATTTAAGCTGCCTTCCCTGCAGCTTTACAGTCTCCTGCGCACCACCGTTCGCCATTAAGTACCTTTTATGTATTCACTCCTCTTTGCTCAGAGCATCATTTGTGGTTTCAAAACGAAGCCTGGTAACTAGAAGAGAATTCACTTTACGGTTGCTGCCAACAAAACCCTGATCCACAACCTTGGCCCTGGCTGAAATGACCCACAGGAAAGGTATTGATTTGTGCAGATTTCTTTCTTATTTTACATTTCAAATTAATATCATGTTGTTCTCTTTCCAAACGCTCATTAGTATATTCCTGGGCTCCTACCAGGATATTTCTCCAAGATTATACAGTGCTTGGGTGAGGGATGGGGGTGGACATTAAAATCATGGTCTCTAAACAGAGAAGGCAGAAAAAAGCACTGCCTTGGCATCTGTGGTGTTTTAAGATTTTTCAGCATTGCTAACCTTAGAGTTCCCTGTCTTGATTACAGCCATAGTCCATTCACAGCATGGCTATTTTTGACAGGTGATGCCTGTGGCTCTTCCTGCTATGTTTCAGTAATACTTGAGTCAAGGGTGGAAAAAGGGCCAGCATCTGGCCTCCTTGCTATCAGGTGAACTACGTGTGCTTTTTTGGCATGGTCACTAAGTCCTATTCCCTGAACACTATTTTTAGTCTTTATTTAAATGTCTAGGAAAACCTTTGTGAGAAATAGTCAACATTTCCATACACAAAAGTTCCTGTTGGCTTTATATATTTTTACTAGTATTAAAAATACAAATAAATACAAATTCAGATTTTATTTTTATTTCTACACTCTTAACTAAACATTAATTGCAGGATATTCCCCAGTAGCAAGAGGGGCAATATGTCAAAATAGATACAACTTCTTTATAAATGCTGACCATCACCTGACCTGGAGTTTCTATTGTTTTAAAATTGGATAAAAAGATAATGTCAAGCTTTTTTCCCAGCTTTATCAAAGGGGCAATATATAGAGAAACTATTTTTATGTTAAAAAAACAAGGGTTGTAGGTAATAAAAAGAAGCCCAAGAAATTGATGATTAAAGAACTTAGGGAGGGGAAGCCTTTTAGAATAAGTGCAAAGTGTAGATGTAAAATAAGAAATGGGTTAGCAATGTGAGCATAATTCATGCCCCTAAGAAACAACGATAGTTCTCTATGAGAACTGCAAAAATGTAGTCAGATTTTCTGGGGGCGGGGAGGCTGTCTGCTTGCAGATAAGATGGGGGCTTATTATTAATTATAAAAGCTTAGCTTTAGCCTAGGCTTGTAGCTAGAAGTTTTTCTATGTCCTATAGCCACTTGGTCCCAAATAACCACACAGAGCCTTATATTAATTACAAACTGTCTGGTCTATGGCTCAGGCTTCTTGCTAGCTAGTTCTTACTTCTTAAATCAATCCACTTCTATTAATCTATATATCACTGTGTGGCCAGTGGCTTACTGGGACAGTCACATCTTGTTTGTTGGGCGGCTGGATTGAGTTTACCGGACTCTGCCCTTCTCCTCTATCTGCTTGGATTTCCGTTTGGCCCTGTGCTTCCTTGCCACAGGTCAAAGCAGCTTTATTTATTAAACAATGAGAGAAACATATATTTGCAGTGTACAGAAAGACACCCTACAACATAGGCTTGCCCCATTAGCTCTTACAACTTAAATTAGCTCGTGTATTTTAATGTATGTTCTGTCATCTGTATTGTTATATCATCTCTCTGTAATGCCAATGCTGCTTCCTCTATTTCTGGCTTGTGATTCCATCTTCTTCCCAGAGTCCTCTTTCTGCTGGGAAGTCCCTCCTATACTTCCTGTCTAGCTATTGCTATTCTGTTTTTTATTACAGCAGTCACAGCAACACATTTTCACACAGTGTACAAATGTCTGACAACATAAAAATCTTTGGAAGAATTTTCTCCATACATCTTTCAGAAAGTCCAGATCCCAAAAATACTTAGATTAGCTGATGTCACATGTAATCATAAAAGGAACAGTTTTAACATAGGAAATCACATTCCTTTAAACAATTATTATCTGTGAAGAAACAAACAAAGTTGGGGGAGGTAAGTGATTGGTTAAACTTTTTCTCACTTTTCTTTTTTTGTTTATATGGGGCCCAGATATTAGGGAAGAAATCAGAAACTTGAGGAAATTAAGACATCATAAACCTGTACTTTCAGAGTGAAGGGCTGGCTAATATACATGGGTGTGAGATGGAGGGGAAAAAAAGTAAAGGAGATTCTGAGCTCCCAGAAATCTCCAATAGAATGAGAATCTATATTATACTTTAAGATCAGGAAACTTATCAAATAGTCAATTATTTTTGTGTCTGTAAAGCACTTAGATAAACCAATTTTATATTTACAGATTTAATGTAGTTTTGATGAATTATCACTATGTCTGACATAATTCCCAATGAATTCATATCCTAGTCTATTCTCTAGACCCTGTCTTCAATGGGAGTCAGTGAATTTGAAAAAGTAGGTCTGATATGCAAGACAGAAGTAGGGTGAAAAATATCAATGTATAGACAAAAAAGTTAATTTTCTAATACATATATTTTTCTTTTACAAGTTGGCTACACTTACTTTTTGCTTATTCGTTTGTTTGAGAGAAGAATTCTCTATATGGTCCTGACTGTCCTGCACTTGCCATGTAAACCATGTTGCCTTTAAACTCATAGAGATCTTCCTGCTTCTGCCTCCCAAGTACTGGGATTAAAGGTCTGTGACACCACGACACCACCCCGGCCTTGAGCATGTACAGTTTTAGAATTAATCTACTTTTTTTCTTTTTACATTTCACAGAATGTAGAGACAGGCATTGAGATGCAGAACACATTTTGGTAAGGAACAGGAAGAAGAAATTTGAGGAATAAGTTAGTCATGAATTTATCAGAAACAATTTTTCAAACTCGTGATTCTATATTTCAAATCTGATACTGAGTCATGATCAGTATATGCAATTTATGTGACTCACCCAACATAATGCTTTTGTATTCTTGATCCAAATTATGATTATTACCAGCATATCTGCCAAGCTCCAGTCTTCTTTCCTTTCCCCAGAGAACTTTACTTATGATGTTCTTAGACAGGGCACTCAGCCCTGAACCATGTGGGATCCTTTAGTTTCTAGTTTGGTCTGGTATGCCAATTGAATATAAAAGATGAGGTCTTAAGAATGTTGAATAACAGACTGGAAATCACAAATCTAGGGAATAGAAAGCTAGGCTTTGAATCCATGGAGCCTAATTCCATAGCTCACATTGTAATCCCCTAAGCTCTGGGTGGCACATTTATCAATGTACAGTGTGGGGTTGGAAGTGCAGCTTGGTGCTTTGGAGCAGAGCAAATGGAAATGGCCCACCTGGGGACTGAACTCATGACCTTGGCATGATTAGCACAGGGCTAACAGATGAGTGACTACCAGAAGCATATTATCCAGAGTTCTCTCATATGACAAGTTATTTGAGGGAAAAATATGCAAGTCAATAGGGAAACCTAATAAACCTATCAAAGCACATAACACACAAAACCACATTGGCCCTTTTCCCAGATCCCTCTAAGAATTCAATTTATGTATATCTGCAAGCTATCATGCACATATACCTGTGTGTTTGTGGTGTGGGTGTGCAAACACAGTAACTGAAGACATGAAATGTAGACTTGTCACAAGTGTGCATCGATGCATGCATGCTTTTCTGTTCTTACATGATTAATATGCTGAGTGTGTGGTCTGTGTATGTAATGACCAAAGTCTTACTGATTTTGCATTTTAATGGATCTCTTCAACTTCAAAGTTATCACCAAAACTCCAAAGATGGAAAGATTTGATATATTTAAAATAGAAATATGTTTTGTTTAAATTGAGAGTAGAATAAATAGTAGACCTCACCTTTACCTGTTGGGAGTATATTCCAAGATCTGTAGGGAATGCTTGACTATGAATAGTAACCTATAGTATGCCATATAGAGGCCAGAACAAATTTTCCCTTTGTGCTTTGTAAAGGACAGTGCATTGCCCCTTTTTATTAAAATGAGGGCTACTGGTACACAAGCATCAAAGGACCAGAAGTCAGTCTGCTAAGCAGGGCATCTACTAAGTGAGCACTTCTAGAGGCATCAGATATGCACAGCATGCTAGACAAAGTGATGACTCACATCCTGGACAGGGTGGCTTGAGATTTCTTCATCGTCTTCAGAATGATGCACCATTTCAAAGATATGGATTATATTTATTGCTGGGGTTCTCCATTAAGTATTTTCAGATTATAATTAGGATCGCTACAAGAGCAGGAAGCAGAACCACATTGTGGGCCTACTGTTTGTCCTGTTTCACAAGCAGATGGGCGTGGTTCTGATACTGTGTCTTCATCTCTTCTGTGGGGAGTGCTGGGTGTTTCTGCAAGAAATTGAGGAGCTATCATCCCCTCAATGCAAACAGAAGATGGCATTGTTTCAGGGTATTTTGTTATACTCACTGATTTTATTCATGTTTCAATCCAATGGAGATCAACGATAGCAGGGTGTTGGAAACAGCCAGGATTTGTAGATCCTCTGCAAACCGGCAGTTGTAATTAATAATACTAACTGAAATGTAGCCAACCAAATGTCCAGAAAAGAGGCAAAGTCGTGGTGACTATATTGTGATCCCTCCAGGAGCTGCAATCATTTAATCATCGCCAAGCATTTCTGTATCCAAGTAAGAAAAGGAAGAAAAAAAAAAAACTTAAAAGTGCTTGCCATATTCTTAGTACCATTTGCCTTGACAGGAAAAACAACAGCCTCTTGCCTCCTCAGCTTATTCCTCATCAGCGAACTCTTCCCCAAACAAGACACTGCACATCAGCCATTTGGGATCCTTTCCATCAGTGTTGTAACGCGCTCCCCCGTGCAGTTTGTACTCACTGCAGCATGTGCCGACGCCAAGAGCAAGGCGTTGGTAATCTGGGCGCCCACAGTTGTGATGAGGCATCTTCAGTGCAGTCGTCCAAATCAAATATTTGGCTGTGCCTCTTCAGATGCGATATCTCATATTGTCACTGTGGATCTGGCAGAGAAGGGAACTTGGGCAGGAAGGGAAGAGCCCAAGGGGGTGGGGGTGGGGAGGTGAGTGGGGAAGGGTGGGAAAGCACAGAGCTTCTAGTCTTCTAGCCCTCTGCACCCCCCACCCCATAAATTCTCTACTACCTTTGGACAGGAGCCAGGTTGACATGGCACTCAGACAGAAGAAGGACATTATGGGTGGTGAGTTTGCTTTCAGGCACCAAAGACTTCACTGGCTAATCTCAGACTACTGGTATTTTCGCGCAATTTTATACAGTCTGCTTCTCCGCTGACATGAATGATGATGATGTGATGGAATGCTTTTGACCAGTACCCTCCAGCAAATATAACATCTGAATTTTATTATTGGTTTATTATTATTGTTGTTATTATTTGTTTGAGGCAAGATCTTTGTAAGCTGGACTGGTCTGGAATTCAGTCCTCCAGGAAATTTAGGTTCACCCTAGCTCCTTTGGTTCTTGGGACAAGCCTGTAAACCAAGACATTAATTCCGGAGCATTGCTGCCTTCTTTAATTCAAGAAAGAAATTCTAAGACACAGAAGAGCCAATGGCTCAGACAAGAAGTTAAAACAGCAGCTTTAATATCTTCATTGGCTCCTCAGCCTGCTCCTTTAACACCCCACAGCAGTAGCTTCTCACTCAGAAAAGCTGTACTGATCCATGAGTAAGCAGAGGGGGTCACAAATTTTTAAGTCTGAAAAACCTTGGGGCTGAAGGGCTGGTTCAGTAGTTAAGTAGCATAAGCATAAGGACATGAGTTTGAATCCCCAGCACCCATGTAAAAATCCAGGCATGTATCACTAGCATGTGGAGGTGAAGACAGGGTATTGTGGAAACTTGTTGGCTAATTAGCCTAGCTAAAATAGAGCTGCTATTCAGTGGAAGACATGTCATAAAGAGTAAGGAATAAAGCAATAGAGGAGGAAATTGATGGCCTGTTCTTGTCTTCACAGGAACAACAACACACATACTTTATTAATATATAGTTTCATTATGTGTGTTTATATTCAAGCACATGAACACATCCACAGGTATGCATACACACACACACACACACACACACACACACACACACATACACATACACACGCATGCACTCACTTGCACGTATGGTTATCTATGAAAGCCAAAAGAGGCCACCAAGTTCCCCAGATCTCAAGTTAACAGGCAGTTTCGAGCAACCTCATGCAGTTGCAGGCAACTAAGCTTGATTCCTCTGCAAGTGCAGCAGGCACTGTTAATTGTTAAGCCATCTTTCCAGACCAACTCTTCCTATTTATGACAAAAAGAAGAAAAGGAATGATAGGGTTGATATCCTAACCCTAACCCTAACCCTAGGAATGATACAGATCTTCAGTATCTGTCATCAAGAAAATATTTTTATTACTTTTTTCCTTTTAAGTTGGGATAGAAGGCTCAATTTTTCCAAGCATAACTGTGAAGCTCCGCTCATTATGTTATGTGAGCTTAAATGGAGCAAGTGAATACTTTAAGCCATTGCTCCCAATTGTTACTTGGGGGTTCAGTCTTTAGGCACTGTGTTCTATTCTCTTTCTTTTCATAATAAGTCAGATGGCTCATCCAGAAAGCGTGAACTTTTTCCTCTTTCACCTAGTGGCTTTTGCTTTTTATCCTCATCAGCCTCACTCCTGGAAGTTCAGAATGTGACCTCCATGTTATTTCTCATTCTTGAGCTCTCCCAATTGCTAACAATTAGAACTGTTGAAATGGGTCTAATAGTTGCTGGTTCAGTCATGGTCTAACATTGCTGATATCTTGATTGGGTTGCTGACCCCCAGAAACTCTGTAGGTCTTCAGATTTTTTTCTACCAAACATGCAGTAAAGTTTTACATTCTGCTTTTTTTCAAGAATTCTCAATTGGAATATAGTCATTCATGCCCAAGTCCGTAAAGTGACAGAGACACCAATGTTGGAGAGGCTCAGATTGGAGGAAAGAGGTAAGTTAGTTTTAGATTTAAACAAGGAAACAAAACCCCAGTAGACCCATAGAAAGATAAATGGGTTCATATAAATCTTTTGAAAAAAGAATAAGATCATCTTAAAGAGCAGGTTGAAAATGCTGTATTATGGAGATACAGTTATCCAAATAAAGCGATGAATAAAAAAGCAGGTGGCTTTGGGAATTATTAAAACGTATTCTGTAAATTTCAAAGCATAGAGGGACTGTACATCATCAGTCCTCCATCAGACATCCAGTCCATGATTCAGCACAAATTTTCTATATATGAAGTTGCATCTCTTCATGTATATAGAAAGTTAGTGTGCAGAAGCACTAACTTGCATGTGATTGTGGTTGCATATGGAAGCCGTGCAATGCAGCGAATTAAGATTATGTCATGCATAGTAAAGTAGAGCTCTAACCCAATAAGACTTCTGTGCTTTGGAAAAGACACTTTGGACATGGGCAAATATATACAAAGGAAGAATGCGAGAAGGCACAGCAATATGGCAATCTTCTACAAACCAAAAAACTTGGTTCCTTCTACAGAAGGAAGAATATTGTTTAAATTTTGATCTTGTATATGTGCCCTACAGAATTGTCAGTTAGAAAATCTCTTTTGTTATTCTGTCATGGCCATCCTTGTGAAATGTTACAGCATTGACTGTCATGAACATACGTCATAGTAAAAGGTGCAAGGAATTTTCAGAGAGCAAAAATCTCAAACCTATGGGTATCTTATGTGAAAGATCAGAGAAAAACAGCTAAAGAATCTGAGATGGTATTACAAAACTAGTCAAGAGAAATCAGCTTTTTCAAATCAGATTGGTGGTACCAAGACTTTCCTCATGTTTGAGGTTAACAGCAAAGCAGAGGAAAAAAGGAAAAAAAAAGAAAGAGAGAATGAAAGAAAAGAAAAGAAAAGAAAAAAAAGGAAAAGAATGACAGGCTGGACAGGCATCCAGATAAGAGATTTTTATCAAATAAAGCCTGAAAAGACATTAAACAGGAAAGAGAAATGAAAAGCAATAGAGGTCCAAGGTTTTTTGGGCACAAATATCCCAAGTGTAGAACTCAAGATTCAGATGCCCAAAGGGAAGGTGAGTTAACAGTACCTTTAAATTGAATTGACTTCAACATTGAAACACATGGGGCTAGGCTGTAGCTTAAAGGCATAAGACATATGAAGCTTTCGGTTTCAACCATATCAATGCAGAAATAAATAATAAAACAAAATAGTAGAGTTGCATAGTATAATTTCTGGCAAAGGATAGATCTAGATGAATGTTGTTTTGTGGCTTTAATTTTGTCCGCAGGGAAATTGATCTTTGGGGGTATTTGGAAGATAGAGTGGGGATTATATTCTTCCAAAATGTTTGATGAGTGTCTGCTTTCTATCAGAGATTGGCAGCACATACAGCTTTTCTTTTAAACAAAATAGACTATCTAAAGTATTTGGAGAACTAGTTAAAAGCACGTGTTGCCATCGTAAGCATAATCACACCTACAGTTGACTTCCACTTAATCTGAGAAACTGATAACAATAATGAATGATTTTCACGTGACATAATAGATGCTTCCTCTTCTCCTCTCAGGAATACTCTCTTCACATCAGCTCCCATCATCCCTTGTCAGGCTTAAGCTCATATTATGGAATGATGTTCTATCTCAGTTTCTTCCTGTTGACACCCAAGTTACCCATACTTGTAATAAAGCTTCTTCCTTCTATTTCTGCCGACTGGTCTACCTTGTCTAACCATGCCTTTTCAAAGTGTGTGCAGGTAAATCATTCTCTTCTACCCTCTTATTTTCCCACTGCATGCCTAAGATATACTTGGAGAAGTATATCTCCTGATTTCCTAAGTCTACTGTACCTTCCTTTACCTCTGGCCCTTGGGCAGCACCATTTTTTTCCTTCTCATTCAAGCAATTAGTCACAACTGATTACATTGTCTTTCTGAAGCAACTATGTCCCATGTTTTTTCTTTAAATTTCATGGTTGTCTTCTTGAGGATTCCATGCTGATCCTTTCCCATCATCAAGTTTTTAGACCACTGGTTCCCAAGGCTTAATATAAATGAAAACTGCTGTCATAGATCCTTCTTTTGTAGATGTAATGAACATTTCTATTTTTTTCTAAATCAGCCTACTTGAGACCTCTACCTTAAAGTTATGTTTATGAGGAAATTATATTGTGTCTGAATTGTCTTTTATTCAACAGCTCCTCCAGAGATAGTACTCATAAATGCAATTTGTAGGCCTGTGTAGACCTTGGATGACCTCCAGAATCTGACTCTAACTCATAACTGCCTGCAGTTTGCAAAGCTGTTTCACAGCCCCATAACTGGTTTCCTAGAATGACACTGCAGAGATCACAGGCTCATGCTGCCAACTACTTGGCATTTACTTGAGCGAACAGTCAATGGCCAGGGTGAGATGCAGGTGCCTCATCCTGGAACCAAGCACTGCTATTATACATGCTCCCTCTCTCCTCTTATAGACAAAACTCTTGCCTTCTTTGTGGTTTCTGTGCATTTTTCCTGATCATCAATTCTCTGGAAACTATTACTCACTAACCTAAGATTCAGTTATGGTGTTCCATTATATTTGAGATGTCAGTATTATAAAATTTAATATATCTTATTAAACTCTTTGTCTCTATCTCTAGAACTTAATTTTATTTATGAGTTTTTTTTATGTTTTACACAACATGGTACCTTTGGTGTCGTATATAATGCTTAGTTTAATAACTAACTACATAATTTTTTATAAGAAATATAATAAAGAAAATTATTATTGAACCCCTCCCCAAATAATATGACAAAAACCTCATGTGCAGAAAGCCTGTAGATTCTCATCCCGTATAAAATATAGACAAATTGGGGAAACAACAACTATTTTCAGATCATCAGGATGAAGTAAAAAGAGAAGATGAAAAGAAGGCAAGAATGGGGGTCTTGGTTTATATATTTAAGCAACTTCCTGGAACTTAAATTCTATCCCTAAATCTTGTTATATAAAATGATAATTTCTTCTATAATTGATTAAGCTATGATAGGTTGGATTTTTGTTATTTGATATAACAAATATTCTCAACATACACCCTTTAATACAGATAGTAGACAAAGAAAGAGTATGGTTGTACAGGCAACAAAATATTGTTTGCATTGAGTATCATCTGATCCAGGTGTCAGAAACTTTGCTCTATACAGACACATAATAATGGTTTCCTCTTGGTAGGTTACATGGTCTGTTGTAATCGTTTGCCACAGTTGCTGCAGAATAAACAGCCATAGAAAAATACTGTCTTTAAATACATGTTATTTGCTAAAACACATGTTTAGCTGGATAATTTCTCAGCCATTAAGAGCACTTACTGATCTTGCAGAAGACCCAGGTTTGATTCTTAGCACCAGCATGGTGACTCACATTGTCTGTAACTCTAATCTTAGGAGGTCCTGTAGTGGGATTCAGCACTGCTCTGTCCTGAAAGCATGGCCTCTGGGCCAATGTAATCTTGGGGTTCATGTATGAACTTCAAAGCTGTAGTTTTAATGTGTGTCCCAAAACAGTTTATAGCTCTGTAACTTGAGGGCAGCTCTCTCTCTTCTTTTCCACTGCCTTGCCTGGAAGGAAGCTTCATTCTGGGTGAGTGGATTCTTCCTTCAAATCCTGAATGTTTTGCATTTATATTATAAGTAGCTTAAATAAATATTGACTCTAATAATATATTTCCTTGTGATAAATATCAGGCTTATTAATTGGGTCACATTTGGTGCCCAACATGGGGCAGAACCCATGACCCTGGAATTAAGTGATGTGAGATGTCTTTCTGTACACTATAAATTATTACTGGATAATAAAATAATTGTTTTGGTCTATGGCAGGCGAGCTTATAGTTAGGCCAAAAATCAAAGCATAGATGAAGTGGAAAGAAGGAGGAACCAAGGATGTGGTCCAGCCACCCAAGAAGCAATATGTAATAGAGTACAGGTAAACCACAAGCCACTTGGCAAGAGACATTAATAACGTGAGTATTAATGTAAGAACAAGCTAGCAATAAGCCTAAGCCATAAGCCAAACAGCATGTAATTAATATAAGCTTCTGTGTGTTTCTGTGGGACTGTAGGTCTTTGGGTTCCTACCTTAAACTGGACGACCCAAAAATTTCTTACAAGGTCCAATGCCCTCTTCTAGCCTCCATGAGCAATGGCACACATATAATATACATATACTTGCAGGAAATCACTTGTACACATAAAAATTAAAATAAATGATTCTAAAATTAAAACAAAAATACCACATAGTAGGCCAGAAAGAGCCCATGTGTACTAACTTCTGATGAGTAGGCTTTCATAGTAACTGAAATATCTCTATAAAGAATCAACAGTAGAAATGCTGAATGAAGAGTTGTCTTACAGGAGATGCTGAGATTGGTCTCCTTTCCAGAAATTTTGCCCACCCACTCATGAATGGCTCATAAAGGATATAACATAGGTCTTATCCAATCTGAGATCCACTACATGCTAACTAGACCTTATTAAGCATCACTTTGATCATAATTACTCTTTTCCCAAAATTTAAAAAAATTATTTTAAATCTTTTGGCGGAACCTATCAGCAATAAAATGTCTATAATTAACTTTTAGAGCTTAGTAATTGATACCCTAACTATATGCTAGGACTTTTCTTTGAAAAGTTTCTATCAGTAATTCCAGAGGAGACATGATTAATTTTGTTTAATTTTTTTCCTATTATACAATACAAATGACATTTATACTAATATTTTAATTCATAGAATCTGTTATTAATAAACATAAATAATGTGTATGATAAATAGTTGTTCCTATTCTTTGTTACTTTGGAGGATCATGTAACATTGAACAATTGAGTCAGTATATTTCTTGTGATTGCTGGATATGGAATATCATTGGTCATTAGTGTTTTTAATTGCCCAACTTGCTTAAATGTCTATCTTTGTGCTCCATCTCTCACTCTAATTCTTTTTAAAACCTTTTTATCTATCTGTTTTATTGTATGGTTATTTGTCAACATGTGTATATCTGCACACATGAGTGCAGTGCCTGAATAGACCGGAAGTCATCAGATGCTCTGGGAGTGCAGTTATAGACAGTTGTGAGCTGCCATGTAGGTGCTGAGAATTGAACCTAGGTCCTATTAAGAAGAAGCTGTGCTCTTAACTACTGAGTCATCTCTCCAGCCCCAGCTCCTTTTAATTTAAAGGCAGTTATTTTCAACATCTTCATCTGTGTTTGAGGTTTGACCTTTATTGTATTTTTTACTTATATTAACGTTGATAGACTTTTCATTTTCCACCCTGTACTTCCTTAGTGCTTCCATTTTGCTATTACTTAATTTTTCAAAAATAAAGTATGCAGATGATACTTTAAATATCGTTGGAAATAATAAGATCAATATGAGTTAAATATATTATTAAAAATTCAACCTTGTGAAGAAGATATAAAATATTTAATAGTGCATTTTATTTCTTTTACTTTTAATTTGTTTTTATCTTTATTTGTGTTAGCAAGTTTATCTGTATTTGCAAAAATTTCTCTGAGTGTAAGAAAGGCTGTCATGCTAACAGAATGTGACTGATTTTATTAGATATTGCAGTCTAGAAATTAATATGTTTTTTGATTTGTTCTACTTTAAAATAAATTTATTTTTCTATTACTTGTAGGCAAAGTTAAATTGCTAACTTTTAAAATAGTTCAATAACACTGCTTCATATCTCTCTCAAATTAAGTCTATGTTCACATTAGTAGCACATATCTTTGTTATTGTTGTTCAAACCATTGATATTCTTGGAGATGTTCTGAAATATTTGCACCTTTTTTTTTTTTTCACTTTAGATACTTGCCCATGTTTCTCTTTCTGGTCAGGGTGACTTCCTTCCTTTGTGCATCTCACTTCCGTGTCCCTTTCAGTATTTGTATGCTGATGTGTGGGTTATAAAAATGAAAACACAACAACCTTGATACTGGGGGGAAAGGGCTTGGTCTTACCTCAACTGGATATGCCAGATAACATTGACTCACCCTGGGAGTTCTTATCCTCTCTGAGGAATGGGTGGGGAAAGGGTGACAGGGGAGCTGAAGTAAGACTGGGAAGTGAGGAGGGAGAGGGGACAGTGGCGAGTATGTAAAAAGAATGAAAAACTTCACTACTATCTTTTTTTTCTGAAAATATTAGCATTTTCGCTCTTTTTTCGATATTTTTCATTTAAAAGGTTTTTCCTTTTTTTACATACTAACCACAGTTCTGCTTTCCTCCCCTCCTCCCACTCACCCTCCCTGCTCCCCTTCCCCCAGCACAGCATCCACTCATCAAAGAAAATAATGCCTCCCATGGGGAGTCAGCTAAGTCTTGGATATCAATTTGAGGGAGGACTGAGCCCCCCCCCATTTTCCCATCAAGACTGATCCAGGCATCCCTCTATAGGAAATGGGTTTCCAAAAGCCAGATCATACACTAGGTTCCACTGCCAGAGGCCCCACTAATTGCTCAAGCTACACAACTGCTATCCACATTCATAGGGCCTAGTTCAGTCCCATGCAGGTTCCCCAGCTGTCAGTCCAGAGTCAGTGAGCTCCCAGTAGCTTGGGTCACCTGTCTCTTCTCTTCTGCTAGACTCCAGGACCTCGGCCCAGAACGTCTTGTGGACCTTTGCATCTGCTTCCATCAGTTGCTGGATGAAGGTTCTATGATGACAATTAGGGTCATCATCAACTTGATTATAGGGAAAGTCAGTTCAGGTACCCTCCCCACTATGGATTGGAGTTTTAGCTGTGGTCATCCTTATGGATTCCTGAGAATTTTCCTAGCACCGAGTTTCTCTCTCAAAATATCTATTTTGTTGTTCTCCCGCTCTGTCCCTCCCCCAACTCTACCATCCTGTTCCCTCATGTTCTTCTTCAACCTTTTTCTTCCCGCACCACATGCTCACTTATTTTAAGGTGCAGTTTTCCAGCTCACTGGGACTTTTTTTCTTGCAACACAGTATCTCCTAGTTATCTATTGTTGAAACTAGCTGCTTGCTCATCAGTGCTTCCTAGAGATCAGTGGGGCAGCCGGAGCCCACCTCTGCCTCCTGCTTTAAAGTTTCAGTCATGGGATATCTGCCCTGATGTATGATTGTCGGAACCTTTATGTGCTTGCTTCTATGTTGGAAATTTTTGTTCAGAAGTTTTTGGTATATATTTTACATAGTTTAGTTTTAAATATTCTAGATAATTATCAATTTCTTTAACTATTTCTTTTACTCTTCCCCCCATCTCTTTTCTTTATGGATTCTAATATGCATGTGTCAAACTTTTTTGATATACAGGGACTCACCCAAATTACCTATCTAACTTTCTGTCATCTATCTATCTACCCACCTATCTACCTACCTACTTATCTATCATGTTCTTTTTTTACTTCAAACTCTGTTAACTTTACTTACTCTTGGAATTCCCTTTTTGGTTGTCTGCCAAAAAATAATCTTCTAGGTCTTGAATCCTCTTTCTGGCTGTTTGAAAACTGCTCTTAAATACATTCAAACTGAAATCTAAGTCTTCAAAGAAACTGGAATATTTGATCCTTCCACAATTTAACTATTCAAGGTTGTATGTCCTCTTCAATTTTCCAACAAAGCTGTAGTTTACTCTTTATATAAAGACCCCCAATTTTAGATATCTTGTATGTATTTTAGTTCTAATGCTTATATTACATATTTGGGGGCTTAGGAAAAGTTGTCATTTTTAATTTAAAAGTTTATTTTGTTTCAGTTTACATACCAACCATAATTCTACTGCCCTCCCACTCACCCCTCAGTTTCTCCCCTCCCCCATCAACTTCTCAGAGTAAGACCTACCATGGGGAATCAATATCAAGTAGAAGCAGGACCAAGTCCCTCTCCCATCAAGACTGAACAAGTATATCTGATAGAAGAGGGTTAAAGTCTAAAATATATAGAGAACTCAAGAAACTAGAAATCACAATACCAAATAATCCAATTTAAAAATTAGCTATAGAGTTAAAGAGAAAACTCTCAATAGAAGAATCTCAAGTGGCCAGAAGATATTTAAGACATTTCTCAACATCCTTAGCCATAAGGGAAATGGTGAGATTTCATCATCCATGGGCTCTAGAGAAAATAGGGAAGATAAAAGATTTTGAGCCAAAAAAAGGGAGGAGGTTATAATTTAAATATAGTTCACAAAATAGTTAAAAATAAATTGGATGACTATTACCACTATAATTTTTTCCTTTCTCCTTTTTTTGTCTTCTTTTTCTTTCTGAGATAAGGTTAACTTATAAAACTCTGGCCTCAAACTCTCTCTCTCTCTCTCTCTCTCTCTCTCTCTCTCTCTCTTTATATATATATATATATATATATATATATATATATATATATATATATATATATAACATGTAGTTTGATTTATATTGACTAACTACTAGTTTGGGGTCATCTTGTCCTAGAATGTATATATCCAATGACATTCCATTAGAAAGAGTACTTTTCCCTTTCTCAAAAATATCATTTGCATATAGGTTCTTGACAAGGGGTGAGACTTTATACCTACTTCCCTTTTTTAGTACTGGGATTTTGTCTGGTTTGTCCAGGTCATGTCTATGACTTGTATATGCTGCCATATCCTCTGTGGGTTCTTATGCACATTAGGCTTTTTGTGACTAGAAGATGTCGTTTCATGGAAGACCTTTACCACCTCTGGATTTTACAATCTTCAACTATTCTTTTCCACACAGGTCCCTGATCCCTGAGGAGAGGGCATCCCAATTAACACTGAGTGCTCCAAAATATTTCGCTCTTTATACACTGTATACTTGTGGCTCTTTTGGTTAATTTTCATTTACTTCAAGAGGTTAATTTCCATCTACTTCAAGAAAAAGATTCTTTGATATGGGTTGGACAATACACTGTCCTATAAGTATAACAATATAGCATTAGGAGTCATTTATTTCTACACATAGGAATAGAGTTTAAATGGAGATTGTAATATGATAGGAAAACCATGCCCTAACTACACATTGTATGCCACCAAATAAAACCTCTAGTGCTCCAAATAGGTTACAACTTATTGAGTCATTGGCTAAAGGGTCTCCAATAAACTTCCCATTCAAATATTAGAGTATTGTCAAGACAGTTGGTTACTTTATACAACCTGATGGTAAAGTCCCATTGCTGAAAACAATACTTATATAATCAATCAAGAAGAAGTTGAACTGGTGACCAAGTATAAACTTAATCTATGCTGACTAAAGTTAATGGCACTGGAAGACACTCTGCCTGATAATGGTAGAGAAATTTAACCATTAATTTTACACAGATACAAAACCTGTAACCAACATCAATGACCTGCCTGTAAGATATACCAGTGCATTAGTGGCACAAATGTTATGGGAGTAACCAACTTTATTTGTTTGTTTGTTTATGGATTTAAAGCCTCTTTAAGTAAGATAGAATCCATATCTCACACTGCTGAAGTAAGCAAGCACCCACAACTATCGAGGTTATGAGCCTATGGGAAAACTTAGTACTATATTTCTATATATATTTTTTTAAAAAAAACTCCCTAATTTAAATAAATATAAAAGAAAACCCAATGACATAGCTGGTATTGATCGCAGGGCTTTATGTTTATGTCAATATTAAGTGAATAGCATAGGGGAATTATGGACTTCTAACACATCAAATGTAAGTAAGGTGGCATATGATATTATTGTCTCTGGAAATCTTCTACAGATTCTTCTATAAAGTAAGAATTTAAGAAATCTTGATTTTTTTATTTTCTCTAAAATTATTTTTCTTTATTACATGTTATTTATTTTATTGTCTGTCCTTATTCATTTTTTATATAATTATAAGAATTGAGTCAAGGCTTCATAGGCACATTCTCTCATCATACTGCATCTCTAGTGTTAGATTAAACTCATAGCTTATATATTTCTGTTTCTAAAGCAATTTAAAATGGCCTTATATGTATACGTATTTTGCCTGTATGTATGTGTTGTACACATTCATACGTGGTGGTTGTAGAGCTCATAAGAGAGTGTCATACATTCTGACCAGAGTTATAGAGGATTGAAAGCCATCTTGTTCTAGGAACCAAACCATAGTCTTCTGCAAGAGCAGTATGTATTTTTAATCACTGTGACATCTCTTTAGCCCCATTCTATATTTCTTTCTTATTTGAATAATGTGGCTCATAGTATCTACTTACTAGACTTTACCTTATTATACTACAGTTAAAAATAATCCTGTAAAACCAATCCCATTGCCTCGACATTTACATTTATACTGCTTGTCTAGTGTTAGTGAGGATGCTCTTTCAGAAATGTAAGTTGAGAGAAGTTATAGCATCTTCTAGCATGTTCATACTGTATGTGGAAGTTCTGTAGTTCCTATATGTGTTGATACTTTCATTTCCTATTTGACCATAACATTTCAAACCTCAGTCTATTAGCCATAAGTACCATTTGGCATTTTGGTAAACTGAAGAGATGTCAATGAATAAGGAGATCCTTCAATGGGTGTCAATAATTCTGTTAAAAATCACTTCTTTATTCTTTCTCCATACATTTCCTCCTATACTGACAACTACAAACAGAAGTTATGGCTGAAATCGACTTTTACATGGATCCTTGATATATTTATATGTGCACACTTTAATACTTTTCTCAGTAATGTGACAAAATACCCAACAAGAAGCAACTTAATGTGAGAAAGGTTGACTTTGACTCACAGTCTGGGAGTAGAATCCATTATGGAATGGAAAAGTATGATACCAGGGTACTGAGACGTTGCAAAACTACAACCAATATTAAGGTCTTCCATGAAACGACATCTTCAAGTCACAAAAAGCCTAATGTGCATAAGAACCCACAGAGGATAATCAGAGAGAAACAGATGTTAGTTCTCAGTTTATCATTTCTCTTTTTTCTTCAGTCTTAGATCCCAGCCATGGCATGAGGGCACTGACATTCAGCATGGCTTTTTCCTTCTCAGTAAAACAAATATTCCTTTGTTCTATCTAGAATCAAAATTTGAAATAGAAATTTGAGCACCAGTTTCTGCCTCTGTCTTGACACATAACTGGCTTCTAATGTGTCTCTCTGATTTATGGACTTTTATTTTCTTAAACAGACTTTGGTCACATTGGATTAGGGCCCACTCTGATGAGCAATTCTTAACTTGATTTTATTACAAAGATCATATTTCCAAATAAAGTCATTTACTAGTATCAAGGCTGGAACTATAATATATCTTTTTGGAGAGATACAATTCACTTCATTACAGTGTACTGAGAGTCTTTTACATAGAGTAGTTCATTGTATATATTTGTAAGACTTCATTATGGTACAAAATGACATTTATTCATAAAAACCTTACTTTGAATTCTGAATTCCATCTTTTAAAAGATAATGATATAATAATGCTAAAATACCTTGCCATAATGCTAGGCAATGATAACATGTCATAGATCCTAGTCATATGTTCATGAATGTAAATAACTAATACTTCATACCATGTGCTTTGGTACAAACTATGATATTAGGTAGACTATCTATATTAAGTGTATTTTGACTTGTGATATTTCTACTTTAACAAACTTACTGGAATAAAAGTTTACCTTAAGTTAAGAGACATTTGAATATCATACACATTGTAATGGTTCAAAAACAGTATTTTTAACAGTATCATATACAATATTATGGTTAAGTAGTTGTTATAGTGAATTGGTTGAGCATATAGTGTTTATATTTTGCAATTATAACAAGGAATTTTTATTTACCTTGAGCTTTGAGCCACTGATTGGCAATTGTACTAGAAACTAGACATACAGGAAGCATTATATAAATCCTTCCACCCATCTTGTGCTACCGGTGGCATGCACCATCTGATTGGGTCTCATGCATATTAGAGGAATAATTTAAAAAACATTATATCAGAGGTAGAAAGATGGCTCACTGGGTAAGAGTATTGCTTACTCTTGTACAGGATTTGTGTTGGATTTTCAGTATGGATTCAACTAATAATCATATGTAACTATAGTTCCAAAAGATTAGAAACTTTCTTGTGGTTTCTGAAGGCACAAGGCATATATGAAGCTAAAACACCCATGAACATAAGCTAAAGCAAAATAACAAAAATAAAAGAAAATAAAGGAATAAACCCAGAATGCCTATAAGTAAAAGACAAATAAATTATGATGTATAATTTATATATGTAAGTTAAATAGATATTATGGATAAAATTTGAGCATATTTATTGGGATATATATATATACATATACAACATGATATAAATACATGCATAAATATAAGCATTTATATAAATAAATATATCTAAGTAGTGTAAAACTATATGGGTAGACAATGTTCAATCAAGAAGCTATCATTAAAAATATTTTGATAATATTATACATAATTTAAAAAGGAGTTTGTAGAAACAGGGTTTTGGGTTTATCCTAAAGATCCTGGAGACCTGAGAATATCCAAGCTCTTACAAGGAAAAGGCTGAGTAATATCTAAATTAACAATTACAATTTACTGTATCAGAGAAGTAAGGATAAAGAACAAAACTATGGGCTGGGAGACATTTACCAAGAGAAGAAAGAGTAACTGTTGACTTAAGGGCAGATATTACTGGACATGGTATGAAAATCATTTGATGAAATTTTGTTGTTGTTCTTGAATACAGAGTTTGGGTGGTATGATGGTGTGGCCTAGAGCAGGCCTGGAGATGTAGCAGAAATTTTTACTTGGACTTTCTTCCAGAAATATGCCAGACACTCACAGCAGGAGGCAAAAATCATTAATATTCACACCTTATACATGCTCCAGGCTTAAGAAAAACAGTAGTATTGGGAACATATTCACAGAGAAATGCAGAGATAGTTTTGTTGGAGTATTATATCAGGAATCAAGGCAGCAATGTTGTCAAGGTCGCCAGTAAAAGACAAGTGTGTGAGTGCCATAATGACTCTTTACCAGAAATCAGGAGAATGGTTCACTGTCTCATGATCCAACACACTTCCATGTGGCAGGCAGAGGTAACATTGAACTGTGAGACAACATTGAGTGGCCCAGGAGTCTTCTGTGAGACCTCAAGAGAGGTACCCCAGTCCTAGGTATAGCCCTAACTTACTGAGAAAGCCCCACTAAAACTTGAAATTAGACTAAGAGGTAAGCCTTAGAATGTATTCGTGGACTCAGCCATCTGAAAACTTTATGTTGTAATGGAGATGAAGGGACTTGAGAACATTGTTCTGTAACATACAGCAGATGATGCTGATGTCATCTGTCTCCTAAAAGGTGTTCATACATTCTACAATGTTAGAGTACAAACTTAAGATGAGATCTGTAAAGTTTTCCAGATGACTGTGAAGAGGAAGGTTACCAGCAGTATTTATCTCATAGGCAAATAGCTATATTCACTTTGAGAGATTTTTGTGATATTATAAAATATATATTTGATCTAATCATAGTTCTTTGTCATTGAAAATGACTCTTAAAGTCTTTGGAATCTCTGAAAATTATTGTCTTTCTATATGTTAATGTATTTACTGGTACCTGACAGTCCTTTGTAGCTTCAGTTCAGGGATGGGGTCTGGTCACTGAACAAAACAAAGTATGATTAGAGGGTTGGAATTTCCAATCACCACTAACCTCTAGGAAGTGAGTGATTTTTGAAATTAGGTTGATGATCAATGATAAATGATATAAGCGATCATGTTTATGTAATGAGCAAGAAATTTCCCATAAAATTCCTAAAAGGTGGAGCTCAACTCAGATAGCTATGAGACAGTCATACATACAGAGGTTCCAAGAGAGTAAAACATCTTACATACCCTGTCACATGTTACACACCAGTACATGTATGTAAACATTTCTCTGAGTCAGTGGAATAAATTAACTGAACCTGATAAAGAGTCATGTGAACTCAGTTCATAACTGGAGGTACAGAAGCACAGATAAAGGGGTCTTGGATTTGTCATTGACATTTATGTGGTGTAGCAAAATGGGTGATGCAGCCCTCAGTCTGTGGGATCTTGGACTCTTCCCCAGTTAAAAGCATTGGCACTGAGTTGAAATAGAGGACATATAACTGCATGATCTCTTTAGTGAGTAGGCAAACCCCCTCACTGCTGCTATTAGAAGCATCCTGGGAAAATATAGGAAGGGAAACAGAGTCTGAGCTTTCTTTATTCTGTGTAAACTTACAAATGACTTATGTGTAGGATAATATTGGTTTTCTATCATGTCACCACAAAGAGGACTTTGTAAATCTAGCCACTAAACTCAGAAAAATTCTGTTCTCTGATGCAGTAAACATTTATGTTTAGGAAAAACATAAAAAAAAAATTTGAGTGATTTTTCAGTTAAAATCTTGCTGGAAATTAGAATCAATTAGTCATAGGTATATTATACTATGTACATAAGAAAGAAATAACAATTCTTTAAGCTGACATTCCAAAAGTAGGAGAAGAGAAATTGCTTCCTTCTCTTAGGGTCAGTTTAGAAATCATGATTACAGATGCAAGTGTGTCTCCAAAATATTAGAAAATCAAATAAGCAATAAATCAAAGTATAAATGAACCACAGCCATTTCAGATTTGCCACAGTACCCTAGAAATTCTGTTTTAACTCTGGTTTCATTGTGAAAAAAGAATCAATAGAAATGAGAGATAAAAGACTGATTTTGGCTCATGGCTTCTGAGGTGTCGGTCAGTGGTGTGTTGGCTCCATTGTTTTTGGGTCGAAGTTGAGGCAAACATGCTAGTGGGATCAAGGAGAGAGAGGAAGGTAAAGGATGGTGTGTGGGAGGCAGGTGGGGGGGCAAGGACAAAATGTATTTTTTTCCAGATATTCTCCTGCTCGTAGTTTTTTCCATCTTCTAGTAATTTCAAATTAGGAGTCTAACAGTAGACTAATCCATTAATTATGTCAGAGCCCACATGAACACACCACTTCCTATAAACCCCATTTCTGAACACTGCTTGTGTAGGGACCAGTCTTGAATTTATGGATTTTTCTGAAGACATTTCATAGCTGAACCACAGTTATTGCTTTAACATTTAAACATCTCCAGGGCAATTCACATAGCAAGGGGCTAGCTGAAATCAAACAAATGTACTGACCAGCATGTACAGGAAACTTTTGACATGATTAAATACTGACTCACATAAATAACAGTAAATCCTGTGCTAAGCATGAAAGTGTCTTTCCTCAGAGTCTTTACTTCATACATGACATTTTTAAATCCTACACTAAGAAGACTTTCCATAACACGCTGAGTGCTTTCCCTAAGGATAAATGTATACTCTTTGTGTTAGCATTCAATGTCATAATTGAACCAAATTACCAAATAAGACAAAAAAAGAAAAGAGACACACAAATATGAAAAAAAAAACCAAAGTAGCTTTCACACCAGATAATATGCAACTATATGTAACAGCCACTAGGCCCACAAAATAGCCATATAATGATCAAACTTAACAAACTCTGAAGAACTATATTATATTTCAAATGTTGTCATCTAATTACAAGTAGTGAGCAATTGAAAATTTAAAATGTACAACAAATGTAGTTTGAAACTAGTCAAAATAACAAAATATTTAGTTAAGATTTTGTTGCTATAACAAAATGCCTGAGTGAAATTCTTTTTTAAAAAAGAAATGTTTATTTTGGCTTAGGATTTTAGTGGTTTCAGTCTTTCACGAGACAGAACACCATGCCTAAGACCTGCTATCCCCTCATAGGCATGCCACTCATGACTGAACTTCCTTTCACCGGGCCCTACATCCTGAGCTACACTACCACCAATAGGGCTGGTGTAGCTGGCAACCAAGATTTTAGCATATGGGCCTTTTAGGGATATGTAAAATCCAAACTCTAACACTTCAGTAAAATCTATCAAATATAATACATGCAAGATCTGTATGTGAAAAGCTGCGACATATTAATGAAAGAGAGAAGGAAGATCCAAACAGAGAAAAACACACCAGGCCTGTAAGTTGGGAAACCTGATAGAAATGACTTGTCACTTGATAGCAATTAATGTATTGTTTCTAGAAAATCATTCTAAAACCCTGAACAAAGTTTTCTGTGGTTGTTTATAGCCCATTTTAGCATCTTAGAGCCAGCTAATGCTTTATACTTAGCAAAGCATCTGTGTAGACATTTCAGTATGGCATTGATGAAAATCTAGATATACAGATCAGTGGAACAGGCCAGAAAGTTCCAAAATTGATCCATGCCAATACAATTAACTACATTTTCACTAAGACAATTCAATAGAGAAATAACATTTTCATGCAGTAAAAAATTATCATCCTCAACACTTTACATAAAAGTTAATTAAAATGGATCATAGGCTCAAACAGAAACACAATGATATGTTTTCTCCTTGGTCACATAAAAAAAACACTGCATTTCAGATTTGACACAAGCCATGAGAAAACTTGATAAATAATCATTGATCCATATTAAGCATCTGAAACTAATAATAAGAATGTTCAAAAAAGAAAATAATTATATGTCACATGTATGATAATTTAAAATTGTAATTTATAATTTAGTAATAATACTTCGATCTTAAAAATAAAAATAAATTTTAGAAGTAAACATTTATGTACAAAGGAAGGTATGTATGACATTATAATTAACTGATTATTTAGATATTAAAAGTCCAGTCAGAGCAGAGCAGGACATGGTGGCATCTGTCTGAAATCTCAAGCTTCAGGAAGCTGATGCAATAGGATCTTGAGTTCGGGGCCTACAAGAAAGTTCAGCAGGCAAGAGAGCTTTGTGCTAAGAATGCGGACATGAGTTCCACACCTGACATCTCCAGGGTAGAAGGAGAGAAAAAAGCTTTGGTGTATTGTCCATTGATCACCATTTGTGCCATGACATGCCCTTGCTTCCCCTTTCCAATAAATAGCTAAATCTCTAGAACAAGAAATGATTGTGCTGTGGCCAGCAAGGTTGTACAGTGAGGCTTTGTCCCAATAAGCTCACAGATAAATAAAATTATTAACTCTGTTCAGTCCTGTTTCACACGTACTTGAATAACAATACAAAACTGAGCTATTCCAACAGAAATAACAAACTTCTTGCACACACAGTACACAGTTCTGAGCAAGAGAATGTCACACTGATTGATGGAGGGGATGCTAGCATTAAGTTTTAACCATTGTTAGAAACATTTTGGCTTACTGTAGAATCCAGCACTCTAACTCCTCCTAATTTGTCCAACATGAACTAACAACTTATATTCATGCAGAACATGCAGACAAATGTTCTTTACTTTGCTCACAATAGCAGAATTGTAAAATAACCTGGGTTCTCTTTAACAAACTTAGGTGTCATAGTTTCCTTCCTTGTTGCTGTGAAAATATACTCTGACAAAAGCAGCTTAAGGGGAAAAAGCCACGTCCCAGGTTAATGTCCAAGGGTGCAGTCCCTCCTAGCATGAAAATAGAAGCAGCTAGAGCTTAAGGTCACATTGTGTCTACAATCAAGAAACAGAGAGAGATGAATGATAGTGATTAGCTACCTTTTGCTGTTTTATAAAGCCCAAGACACAGTCCTGCCTGCAAATAAAACTGTTTCTCCATCGCTTAAAATAATGAAGATACTCTTTCATTGGTATGTTCAGAAGCCTGTGCCCCAGGTGGTCTCACATTCTGTCTCCTTGACAACTAATGCAAACCATCACTATATGGAAGAATATACCATGATCTGCCCTTTAAGAAATAGTTCCATATATTACAATACACAATGTTAAATGCATTTTCTTTAATGAAGAAAGACAAACTTAAAGGCTACATATTCTGAGGTTCCACTTATCATTGATTCTGAAGGATACATTACATTACATAACAACAAAGTAGAAATGATTAAAATGTGAGCATTTCTCAAAATAAATAGAGGAATAGGAATCTACCCACTGTATGCTACTCAAGTTATACAAACTTGCAACATGGTACTTGGATGGCAGATACATGGTCCTTGATTTTTAAGATCTGAAGAAATCTATATCATCATTAAGATCAGCTGAAAGCAATAATAACATGGATTAGAACCTACAGAAAAGACAGCAAGAATATTAGTGAGAAACTTATGATAAACTAAAATCTGTAATTTAGTCTACATTATTGTAACAATATTAATTTTCAGCTTTTAGTAAGTACTCTATGGTCACATAAAAGTAGTCTTTGTGTCTCTGAGTAAATAACATATCTGGTTCATTATGGTATCTCTGTCACTGATTTGTCAATTAAAAATAATTTTATAAATAATCCAAAATATTGTATGATGTACAGCTGCCTTAATAGTAATAGTAAGAGCATGAATGTCTACCAGTAAACATGTGGTATGTCCATAGAGAGACATCCAGGAGTCTCTTCATATCATTTGAATTAAAACAGAAAATTAGTACTATTCTCCTGCAAATAATAGCTAACAATTATCACCATGGCTAATTTAATTTAATAATAATAAAAATCCATTGACTCTAAGAATTAACTTGCGGTATTGTATATATTGCTGAGGGCTGAGAAATACAGGCTCTATCTTCCTTAGGATTTGAACTGAAACCTCTAACTCCATCTCTCACTGTAACTTGGAGATTTTTAAAACAAACAAAAGTTCACATTTATTAGTCATAGTAACAAGCCCATATCTCATTTAAGCAGTAGTATTTGCTTTCATATACATGACCCTTCTATGAAGAACTCCAATAACTGATGCATAAACAATAATACTGAAAATGCAGTTTATTGGATTTGCATTTTTAGTGGCAACTACCAAATGGATCATTGATGACTCGATTATAATAACCAGGCAGAATTTGATAAGGGTGTGGCTTGCTGGTGGGAACAGAGAAGCTGGTGTCATTCATCCTCAACTGCTCAGACGAAGATAGAGGGAAAAAAAGCCCTGAGGATCACATTCTGAGTGTTGTAGGTTATTACAACGACATCTGAAGGGAGAGATGAAAAGACCCCATTCTAATTCCCGTAGTAAAGGCAATGTATCAAGAACTATAGGAACATTCACATGTTATATGATGATGCTTTGCTTCACAGTGGACCATGTAAACCCTGGGATTCATGAGACGTCATTATCTAGTGAAACAGTAGGTTTGTGCATGTGTGTGAGAGTGTGTGAGTGTGTGTGTGTGTGTCAGTGTTTTAGGCTTATGCACCAAGAGGCCAGAGAAGGATGCTGGATGTTGTGCTCTGTGCTCTCCAAGTTGATCCCATCAGACATGTTTTCTCACTGAAACTTGAGCTAGGCTTTCAGATAGAAAGCAACAGTGAACCTCTTGTTTCCAGCCTCCATGGAACAGGGGTTATGGGCACTTTGTAACCACATATGGCGTCGGTGGGATTTATCGTTCTGAGACTGAGAATTCCAGTCCTTATGCCTATTAGCAAGCACTCTTCCTGGATCATTCCTGGCTCATAGTATCATTTATTTAGTGCAAAACACTCTATGATGTCTACAAGAAGATGAAATAGCCTATGCATCTGTGTCTGAGAATACCACTCCTATCATAAAATGACATCTAGCTGTATCAATCGATATATTACTGTAAGGGCAAGAAGAATCTAAAATCAGAGCCCTTAAAGGATTTGTGCCTGAGGAGTAGGAGTGAGGTGTATCCTTTAATTGTGTGGATCATTTAACAATTAGCTATCTCTCTGATTTAAATTCCCTCTTCCTCTGAACTAAGAAAACAGACGGGAGTCTTTTGCTGTTTATTCTTTGCCACGGAGTTTAATATTAAGTTTTGTCAGTAGAGGGCGCAAGAAAGACGTCGAGGGAGGCGGTAAAAGGTCAGCGTTTCTGGCTGGAGCATGCTCATCGGCAAGATCTCCTGGCAGATTTCCTGACTTCTGTCCTCTCCAGGACAGTGCCTGGTGGCTAGTAGCTCCCTTCCTCCTGTAGTATCACCAGCGCCTCCCTCAGGTGGTTCTGTAGAATTTCTTTTAATGAGATGTTGCTCCATAACACCCCTCCTTGGCATCAAAGTATATACATATCTATAAATTTTCATATGGGAACCTGTCCACTGGCATCCATTCTGCATCCTTGACGGCACAAATTTAAGACATTGTGCTTTCCTACTGAATGGATGATACATAGGGAGGGGAAATAGGGATGAGCATTCATAGTGATTGAGTTTAATGTGGTGACAGTGTATTTGCTATCTATTCATAACCATTGCCATTGTTTCTCACTTTCAAGGGCGTCTTTTGGGAGCAATTTATCACACAGGTTCTCCAATTAAACTATTTGATAAAACTCCAGTTAAACTATTATAGTGTTTGCCCTTGGAACTTCATTACAAGCCCAGAGAATGCGTGGATGCTCCCGAATTTATGATAGAGTCACACAACCCAAAGGTGTGATGTGATGTTAGCTGAAGATGCATCTAACCTGAATTGTCTTCTGAACATCTTTAACCTAGTGATGCTGCTGAGAATATCAGATGCTCTCCTTATGGTCAATGACTTAAGGTGAACTGTGGCTTATCGACACTGCCTGACATTTTAAGATAGGGTTGTGATACAGATTGCTAGGCTAGGAAATAATATAAATCAAAACCTGAAGTGTACTTTACACTGAATACACACAGCTTTCTACCACTATAAAGTCAAAAACGTAAAAGCCAGGACATCGCTCCTTGGGGGACCATCTCTATAAGCATTTTTTTTTTCTCTAACAACTCAGTACCCATGAGTTATATGTGTGACAACTTCTTTCACCTTCAACTCTTCCCAGAAGTACTTGCTTGAACTATCTACACTATAAGCCGATGTTGTGGCCAGGAACCTGTCGGTATACCTGCATGGTCAGGCCTCCTTCTTCTTACACATCAATTCTTTGGTGCCTTGTTCTCCAGGCCTCTCCACTACACACATAGTGTTTGTGGCCTTGCTTTCCTCTCAGACTTCTAATGCCTAGATGAATGACATTGGGACACTTGCCATGAGCTAGAATTCTTTGCCTAATCAGATCATTTCAAAACCAAGAATAAAAATAGGCCATTGTTGTTAATCACATGTGTTTAGAAATAAAGTGGCGCAGGTGATGAGTGAAATGAAAATGCAAACTTCAAAACAAAAACAGAAGAATAGACAAAGAAAACTTGTACATAAACTGTGGGGCTGAGGGTGGGCTAGATGGTATTGATATATCATATTCCATGATGGAACAAAGAATTAATTGGCAATGTGTTAATGTAGTATAATAGATTAACAAGAAATGAGGAACCTGGGTTGCAGGCAGGCAATTCCATTGGTTTTGTAGAACTCCTAGAAGGGGTGATGGGAACTAGGAAAAAGAGAGAAAATAACTGTTATCCAGCCAGTGGAAATGAGCCTTGTCATAGAATAGTGCTGTTTAAATATATGTTGCAGGAGTGGAGAGCAGGCTCATTGGTTATAAGTGTTTGCTGCTCTTGCACAGAACTCAAGTTCTGTTCCATGAACCCACTTGGTGGCTCACAATCATCTGTATCTTCAGTTCCAGGGGATCTGTTGTTCTCTTCTGGGATCCTTAGGCTCTAGGCATGCAGGTACTGCATGAACTTATATAGAGACACTCAGATACATGCAATACTTCCACATAAGTAAATACTACTAGCACATTTAAGGCAAGGATAGTTGAATCTTCATGGTCATTATTCAAAATTGCTCAATTTTATTCAGTCTGAAAGAATAGTTTCCTCTTGTTATATTTATATTTACTGAAACCTGGTAGATAAATCTAAGAGGTAAAGATTGGGGGGATAAGGTTCATCTTTGCATGTCTAAATTGTCTATATGTGGGATTTATTGGAGCTTGTGGATCTCAGTTTATGACATATAGTGACTAAATTAAACCATGAGTGAAAATTCAGCGATATTTAGGAAGATGAATATGGACATGGTTGTAATTAGGGCCCTGTCCTGTACCTAAGGTTCTAGAGATAACTTACACTGACACCTTCCATCTGCATGATGACAAACAGCATATGACATCATCCTTAGTCAGCAAAGCCCATAGGATAGAATTCTCCAGACCATAAATTTTCTTATTCAGCACATCACCCATATCTCATGTACAGAAAAGGAAATAAAAGTTCTTAAGAGTCAGAAGATATTTACTTACTTTGTAAAAAAAACGAGTGCCAGTTTCTCTGGTGCAAGTGAGTGTCCAGTGCCAGCCACCAAGATGAGTTTAGACCAGACATCCATAGGGACCTGGTCTGCATTGCTTATTATTCCTATAGTTGTTGTCTGAGCCCTCTGATTTATAGACCAGTCACAGGGTGTACAGAGACCAAGGAATGTCATCTGGGGTCTTTATCCTTGGAGGTGACTTATAATATTAAATTAAATGGTTTTAAAAATTGATGTACTCTTATGGATTTAGACAATCAGTGGTCACTTCCATCCAGCGAGTGGAGCCTCACTCACTGCATCAGCAAGAAAACAATAATTTTAAGCCTTTGAAAAATAATCTATCTTAATAAATGCAAGATGATACATGTGTGGGTTGAAGTGTATATTATATGCAAATAAAGAAGGAATGCACATCTGACAGACTGGAGGAAAATTTCATGACTCTCTTCTTACAATATTAACGACATTAAGTAAGGGTTCAAGACTCTATGTTTAGATGATTTGCATGCCTCCACCCTCACTCTCTAATAAGGGGGGGGAGACTAAGAGAAAGGGGAAACTTCACTAGCACAAATGAGAGCTCTGAACAGCATTTGAAATCCCATCACACCACACCTGGTAAGAATCAGTGTACCACGGCATCATCAATCATACCGAGGCTGGCAGTTTTGACATCCTTTAAGTCTAGGTTGTGTATTTAATGACTACACGGCAGAAAATGTGAACAGACACCACAATACAGGTATGCAGCACATACATGGTTCATGCATGTTTGCCTTTGGATAACTGGAATAAAGAAGGACCAGAGAAAAATCCTGGTACCATTAAACTGCCTAATAAGATATATATATATACTCACACACATGCATGTGTGTATACCTGGATCTAATACTAAGAATTAAAACATACAACTTCATTTTTATTTAAGTAATTTGTGACAGAAAACACAAGCATGTTTCAAATAATTTACCTACCACCAAATAAAAGAGAGACAGATTATAATATGTGGCCATGGATGGATGAGTTACATTCTTATGAGACACCTCTTCACCTTCACTGTGACACATCAAATTCTGACTTACTAACAGGAATTCAGCAGTAGCTGGAGAGGCCAGCACCAGCCTTGTATTAATAATTCACCAGGTGCAAAAAATACGACAGTAAAAACCTTGAATATTTAAAAGCCCTTGTGCATTTTGAGGGTGGGAGCTTTCTCAACAAAACAAAAACAAACTCAGATTCTAATGTTATAATCAGCAGACATATAGTTGATTATAGGAGAAATTTTATCATCTCATCTATTTGGTTAATAATTGTGCAGCAGCACATCAGCATTTTTGAGTTTAGCTTTATTATTTTTCTTTATCATCTTATAGGAAAAAAGGGTATGATTTGATATTTTGCCAACTGTTTGTTTTAGGGATTGACTGAGAAATAAAACGTTTATAATTACAAAGCCTCTGAGTGCCTCTCCTCTTTCAATAACACTCCCCCTGGGATGCAAATGTAAGGAAATCAGGAGCATAAAATACAAAAGGCCAAACCAAAAACACAGACTTACAAACTTCAGACTGTAATTCTGGCTTCAGTAAAAGGCATAGGATCTATTTGTCATGACCAACTCCTAAGACAAAATGTGATGATTATTTTTGTACTTGTATTAATCTTTTGAAGTACAATCATTTTTAAAAATTTTGTTTGTTTGCTTGTTTTTATAAAGCTAAATCCTAATCAGGAATATACTAGTTCAGTGTTTGTAAAATATTCTCAAAATGTCAAATTAATTTGGTGGCAAAATTTTATCAGCTTTAGAAATAGGGGGCACTTGAAAGAAAATCAAATACACAGCTCTGCTTACAAACTTCTTTCTATATATGTGGAGAATAGTTTTAATATCTCTCTTCTCTCTCTCTCTCTCTCTCTCTCTCTCTCTCTCTCTCTCTCTCTCTCTCTCTCTCTCTGTGTGTGTGTGTGTGTGTTTTCAGTTGTTAATCTTGGTCAGTAAACTTTTTCATTAATTTTGCATTGTCAAATCAGTTGTCTCTAGCAGGATCTTTCAAAGACTAAACACCACTCCCAGGTTGTCAGCTGATTCAGTTTATGGCCAAGATATCGCCTCTTTTATACAAAGCTAAGACAACAATCACACCTTTGCTTAAGTCCCAATTTAAATTTAAATTGCATCCCGACAGAAACCATAATATACTCTCTCAGCTTAAAAAAAAAAAAAAAAAAAAAAAAAAAAAAAAAAAAAAAAAAAA
>PVIH01000758.1:214777-299662 GCA_004025045.1 Sigmodon hispidus
AAAAAAAAAAAAAAAAAAAAAAAAAAAAAAAAAAAAAAAAAAAAAAAAAAAAAAAAAAAAAAAAAAAAACCCTAAAACAAAAAACAAACAAACAAACAAACAAAATACAAAATAAAACAATCTAAAAAAGGATTTAAAATAAATGGTTTGAAATGAAAGGTGGCTTGGCTGGAAACAAATCTGTAGCCAGCCATGTTTAGAAGTATATATTGGTTTACTTTAAAAAAACAAAAAACAAAAAAAAATATATGAGCAGTTGTTTATTTCTGGCAGAGTGCTTTGCTGTTAGACAATCTTAGCTATACAAAATCTAATGGCAGCAAATATTATTGTCAGCAGATTAATATCTTCTAAAAGTATTATTTCAATTTTATTTAAAAAGGAAAATGACATCTGAGAGTGTATATCAGCTTAGTAATTGTACATGGGGGCCAGCTTCTTGCTACTGCCCACATTAATTCAAAGTCTAGTTTCTTACTTTGCTAAAAATTTCCACATTATCTGTTTTACTTAATTTACCAAAGCAATTTGCTAAAGGAAGTCCTGCCCACTCCAAAAGGGAGTTTTTTTCCAGTTTTCTTTAAAACAATAGCATGTATTACAAGTAGAATTTTCCACAACACAACTTCTCCAAGGAAGGGGAAACAGCGTGCATCTGGGCGGATGCAATGTGTTTTCAAAGGTTAGCAGCAATTCTCGCTTTCAATCCATTTGCACTTGCATTTCAGATGCCAGAATATACTCCATGCAGTGTAATAAAGGGTTACACCAGATGTAATGAAAAGGTTCCATGTTCACGTATAATAAATAAGTCCCTAATTAAGGCATGGTTAAGCCAACAGCACAGATATTGTCTTTTACATTATTATCTATTATACTTCTTTAGCATTCTCTGGAAGCCTCTTCAACCAAAGGATGCCTGAAGGAGGGACTCAGAAATTGCTCAGCTGGTGGCTGGCACTGGCCTTGAAGAAAGCCAGTAAGGAACACTTTGCAGTCTTTCAGAATCTCTGCACCAGCTGTCACCAGCTATGGGTGCTGAAAAGGTCCTGTCACTTCATCCAAAGGGATTTACTTGGTCAGAAGGAAAATTTAAATACAAAGCATGCAGCTAAGAAGCCAGTGAAAGGGATTATGAACATACAAGAGCACATGTGTATACGACACTAATACATCTTTAGGAAATTTCAGATCCCCAAAGCTAGGATTATTGGCAGGGTAGGGTGGTGGGCCTATGCTTAGACCTTTACCATGAGTGTTATTATCTTGCAACTATTCGTTTCAACTTTATTGGCCTTTTATCAAGGCCACTTTAAAAAAAAAGAAAGAAAAAGAAAAATTCCCACTCATTCAAATGCAGAGTTTCATAAACACACGCACAGACACACACACACACACACACACACACACACACACACACACACAGGTCTCACTATTACTTGGTCACCTGTATGCAAATTTACTGCCTCCTAGGTTCACTGTCCAATTGCCTTGCTCATGTCCAAGTTTACCAATGGGATGCAACAGATTGTTTAAGGATAATGAAAGTAAATCAAAACACAGGGCATTTTGATCTCATCAATACACAAGACTGAGGTCCTCCTTGGGCAGAGAGAAAAGAGAGAGAGAGAGAGAGAGAGAGAGAGAGAGAGAGAGAGAGAGAGAGAGAGAGAGAGAGATCCTTGAAGTGTTCCCTGCTCTGGATGATTGGGAATGAGCTGATAGGAAGCAAGCTATATATGCATGATAGGCTAGACCAGGTAAACACCTCCCAACTGAGTGATGAGGAAAGAGAAAAAGAGCCCAGACGGTTAAGTGATGTGGAATGCTAGGAATAGGCCATTTATTAAAACAAAGGAAAAAGAATGCTGGGACCTTATGCCAAGTGGTAAGGCATTCATATCCGGTTCTTGGCCAAAGCTTATTCTTCACAGGAAACTCATGCAGCCCTTGCACTAGCCTGTCAAATGCAGGGACAGAGAAGAAGGAGAATTACATGGGCAGGTAGGTGTGTAATTGCAACTCTGCACTGAAATCAGAGTTTTGGCACCAGGACAGTAGAAGGTTCTTCCAGTGTGTGATTTTCATTCTTCAGCCTGCTTTAGCCTCAAGACAAGAGGCCTGACGATTTTTTAAGAAATCCAGTTATCCAGTTCAGAGTAGAAGACACAAGCAGCAGTACTAAAATGCATCAGATATGTCTCACTAGAGAGTTATTTGTAGATGACCAGAATACTCCCACAGCCAAGCATATAGATGGAGAAAGGAGAAATAAATGAAGGTTGCTTCCTGGAGGTTTTGGAGGAATTTGTCTGAAGCCATCACTGAAAGCATTTGTAGCAAAAAGACGAGCCATGTGGAGTGCATTACAGATGGGAGAGGCAGCCTTTAGATGTCACTACAACCCCACTGCTTTCCTTCCCAAATTTCTATAAAGGCTCAGAGGACTGACACCAGCCCAGGGATTCTGTAGACAGTCCTCGGATCCATGCTAGTCTCCAAAGTTCTTCACAGAGCCTGTGTCCCGGCAAAGCTTATTAGAGAAGCAGCTAGACTCAGCCTGAGACCCTAGCTGTCTCCCTTTCACAGTGGCTTTCTTCACTGCAGAGACAGGCCCCTAACCAAACACAGAGTAACACATGCAAATGAGTTGAGCCCCTACCCCCACCCATATACTCCTAACTTTCTAAGGAGGCTACTGTAATGCATCTTTTACTCATTCTTGTTTTGGAATATACATTTGTTTTCTGTTTGTTTTCCTTCCATCCTAGACAGAGGAACTCTCCCTGGATGAATTCAATACGTCCATGGGCAGAGAGAGCTGTGGCACTCTGACACCTCTGAAGGTCCAATTGGGTAATAACTGTGAAAAAACTCAGAGCAATTTCTTAGTAAAAAGGAAGCCAAAAGAAGTGTAACCCCCTTCTCTCAGACTTATTTTGCCGACTTCAAGTAGGCATGTCTTTCTGTGATAATGTAACATTTGTGCTTGGATTATTTTCCCACAGGAAGGCATAGCAAATGCTCATGATTTAAGAGCCATGAATCTAAGGAAGTCCAACTAACTATTAAACCAAAAAAAAAAAAAAAAAAAAACACAAAACTAACTCTGATAACTGGCATCCGATCTCAAATCTGGGAAAAACTTAGACAAATCAAATATCCAGTGAAAACATTACCAAATGCCGTACCACGAACTGCCTATACATCACTAATCAGTATTCGTTTCCTGTCCTTAAAATAAACACAAAACAGATTTCTCCATTTTCCCTAAAATCAATCTTTTGCAGTATCTGTCAGTTGCTTTCTCCCAATTAGTATTCCACATTCATTTATTTTCCTTGTAAGTTAATTTTTTTTTTTTAAAAAAAAATACCTTGGCATGGATATTTCATTCAATACTTGTAAATGAAAATGATAGAGTAACCAGTGTTCTTTCAGACCCCAAACTTGTAACTTTGTTAATGAATGGAGATAAATCAAAGACACCTTATTAATTATTGCTTGCCTGGTAGGTTAAGCATTAGCTTTTCACCTCACTGGGCTGGAGAACAAGATTGCCTTTGGCCATGTCCGAGGGGCTCATTAAGGCATCCCTGGGGAATGGTAAGAAATTGTTAGTGAGAGGCAATGGTCAGTGCCTCTCCCAGAACCCCAGCAGGGAAAGGAGGCGCTCATCACGAGGAACTAACAAGGCTGCCTGTACTACACCTGTAATCAAACTGGCCTAGAAATGCCTGGAGACCATTGCTCTGGCTTTGTGATCTGGGAACTTTGCTGAAAGTGCTGTATCCAATCCATAATTGATGTGTGCACGCAATTATAATCCTCCAGATATCTTAAAAATGCTGCAGTTCCAAGCCTCAAGGAGTGGATACTTTAGCATGCATGGCATAAACCAAGATATCTGATATAATAAAAAAGGAAACTATTCTGTTTCCTGCATTGGCAGCAGGGAGGTAATTGAATATATGCCTGTTTTTCTTAATGAGTGTAATTATATACAGCTTTTTGACAGCTAGTAGACTTGAGGATAGGCAATATTGCACAAAATATATTATTTCAAGTCTTTTATAGTGTATGTGCCTGTGTGTATACACAGTTCCTGGTCTACATAAAGTGGAGCACTCTCTTGTATGTTACCACCAGATATGAGCATTCACTGAAAGAGACATGTTCTAGCCAGTTCAGAAGGGTTGGGGACTGGGAATTCTAGAAATGGACTCAGAATTGCTTCCTACTTCATTCACTCATTCATTGTATTAAAAATATTTGTAAAACTTTCAAAATGGCAAGTCCCCCCAGATGGTTCTGTAAATGAGGCTTCTGAGTCCAGGCCTGGGGTGTTGGGCGCAATAGAAGTCCATTCAGTCAACAGTGTTTATTGATTGCCCACTGAGGGCTGAGAGCTGGGCTAGGTCAACCTGCTTTCACAGTCTGAGTTGGGAGTGGATGTCAATGAAAAGGGAGCCTGGAAATGTCACAGGTCTTTTTGTGTTGGGACTAGTACTCTAGCGACAAATTTTCCAGAACACAGTGGACCAAATCCACTGGAATAGAGGAGTCTTATCTTGTTCTGCCTATGCAGCCTATTGCTATGTATGTAATATTTTAGGGTAAGCATACCAAAGTTTCTTACAGCCAGTGGAGAAGTAAGTAAGTGCTCTAAATGGCGATGATAATCAAAGATGAATGGACGTAAAGGGTGGCCTTGCAGACGTTTCTGGTTTATTCATCCCAGTCTGGATTGCTTCTCCATTTTTCAAGCACTACTTGTCATTGTAATGGAGAACAAGGCAGCATTATGATATATTCAAAACATAAACTAGAGATTTTCTCTCCATTGAAGTGTGCCACCAAATATGCACACATTTTGTTAAATTGACACTTCATTGTGAACACTGAGTCTTAAAAAATGAAAGTGAAATCATTGAGTGTACATTAATACAATGTCTAACACAATCCAATTAGCTAATGAATGCCAAGGTAACCTTGAAGGTTTTGTTAGTTTGCTGTTGGGTTGCTTACCTTGACATACCTTTTCTAAAAACAAAACAAAACTTAAAAACCCTCAAAACAAACAATAACATAACAAAACAAGTTGAAATTAATACTTAAGATATAAATAAGACAAATTACACAATACAGAGTTCAAATGGGTGGAGAAAACTATATTAATAAACAAAGCTTTCAGGTCACATCTTATTTTATATTTGTTTAATTGCAGGACTAAAGATGAAATCTTAGGCCTCATACATTTTAGGTAAGAGCTCTACCAATGCATTATAGCTGCAGTCATTTTACTCTTCTAGGCTATTTTGAAAATTACAAACTTAGACCATAAAATATCTCACAAGGCAGTTCAAAGTATTCAAACAAATTAATTTTATTATTTTTCTAAAACAAATCAATTATAAAATCTGAGTTTGTAGATAATTTGTCATGCTGGGAATTAAAGTACATCAGTTAATATCTATGAATATTTTTAATCCTTCATTTTTACCAGCTTAATAGAACAAGAACAATAAGCATGGGCCTGGGAAGAATGAACTGCCTTAATGAAAGGTTCAGGATATATAAAATCAAATATGAGGTTCATATGTTGGGTTAACTTATGACCAGTTTACAATCTATGTGAAGTGAAATTTATGCTACCTTTTATTACAGAATTTGCTTTCACGGGTAATCTTCAGCATGTTTGATTGTAACTGAGACCATTCAGGAGACTGCCAGTATGTTGTTTTCTAGTTTTTAATTATTCTTACAATAGTTTATCTATTGATGTGATTGTATGGCATTTATTCCTTTAGAAATCACTATGGTCACAATAGCTAAGACTGTTTTACTACCTCCAACCGCTGACCCAAGAATAGTTCCACTCTCTTGAGGGCAACATTGTCCCTTTTGAGATTCCAGACAGGGGACAGATACCTTCCTGCAAGAATCCCAGCCTTCCTTATCAATACATTATTGCTAAGTGATAAGCAGAGGAAGTTTATAAGGTGGCTCTGAAGATACTGGAAGGGAGTGAGCCACAGAAAAGCTTGAGGAATACATTTGGAGAATCTTTTGCCTTGTGTCGGCTCCTTCTGAGTGAATTGCCAAGAGAAGAGACAAGCAGTAGAATATCTCTGTCATGATCAGGGAGCCTTTGCTGCTGCTCCAAGATCATGTGTGCTAGTCCGTGCATGGTGCATGCATCCTCATCAGGCCCTGCCTTGGTTTCTGGTAGGACATGGGTGCTGCACTGGTCCCAGTTCCTCTGGCCAGCAAGCAGGTGAGGAGCCAGCCTAGAGAAAGCGTTTGATGTTGCCAGCTCTCTTTGCCACCCAACTTTTTCCCCCTCCAAAACCTCTTAGCAAACTTCAAAGGCCTCCTTGCTTCTTGCCTTAATCCAGTGCACTGAGACCTCTAGTTCAAAGAACTTCCCTTAAACCCTCTTCTTAAACTGCAACCCAAACTTTTTTTTTCCTTTCCTTTCCACAAAGTAGCAATTACAGCTCCGTTGCGTGGCGATTGGGCTCGGCCGATCCGCTCCTGCTATTAATTAATCTTACAAAGGGGGCTCATTTCCTGGCATTCAAATTGACAAGAGACCAGAGAACAGAAAATCCTTTCAAGCAGTTCCAACTCACCGAGGGAAAGAGGTATCAGAGGAGAGAGCCCCACAGTATTTGAGGTGGAGGGCACATTTGATACTCCCTGTATATTCTGCTGATTGAATGATTTTTGTTCACTGAGAGCTCTTTGCTAATCTTGTACCTGTAAAGCTTTCACAGAAGGCACCGTGGCGCACAAGTGCAGCTCCAATCTGACAGAGGAGATTTGCAGGAGCGGCACCCCCCCCCATCCCAGCCTCCAGAAGGCGTCTTCCCCATAACACTTCACTTTAAACAGAAAATGTTCAGTTTACTCACACAGAAAAGCCCTTGGAAGAGGAGGAGATGAAGAGAGGCGAGAAAGCAAGAGCACAGACAAGAGATTAAAGCTTTTTATTCAGTATCTCTTTCGTATTCAAATCGTGCTAAGGGCTCTGTGAAACTTAGAAGCAAGCTTGTTCAGGAGGGCTTCCAAAGTGTGTACACGGATTTCATGGGAATGGAAAAGAAGCCACAGCCTGGGAAATGAAAGAAAGATAAGATGTCCTATATAAAACAGCCTGAGTGGCTCAATTACTTCAGCACACCATGAAGGCAAGCTTTGAAGATTTGAGAAAACACGGTGAAATTTTAACAAAAAGAAATAAAAATAATACAAAATATCGTGTTGCAGGTTTTGTACCAATAAATGGTTGTGTACGCTCTGAACGGCTTATGCTGTATCCCCCCCTACACAAATATTGTTTGCTTGTTTATTTATTTATTTACTTTGCTTTTTGGAGTGAAGGAGCACAGAGCATTTTGATGGTGCAAAACTATATGAAAATAAGGTCTTTTTTTTATCAAAAATGTAACAGAGGGGAAAACAATCTGAATCATTTGAAAAATTGTCCTTACCCCCCGAAACCAGGTGTCTTTGATTAAAAGTGAGGTTGAATCCCCATCCTTATGCAGTTTAAACTATCACCAGGTGGCTGTGTTTTAACACAGATTTAAAGCACACAGTAAATGCCGTTAGTGAAAAGTCTTTATTAGAGAAAAGGACTTCTTTTCATAGCCACATTGGTAAGGTCAAAAAATGCTTTTGTCAAAGTGAAGCAAAGACCTGCTACTTGGGTCTGGAAGGAGAGTAAAAGGGAGACTTGAGCCTGCTCAAGCCGAGATGCAATGCACTTCACAGGTCTCCAAACCTGAGTTGCACTCAGCAGGGAATTCCAACCCAATCTGCAACATGGTTGGGTTCTGTAAGTATAAGAAGACAAGCCCCTCCTCTTTGTTAGGCTACACCGTTGCTTCATTTGCTATTCAATTCCTTTGTGATCTGATATGTATTGGGATGTTGAATCAATTTTGGACCTCTTTAGGTTTTCTGTCTATTTTTTTTTTTTTCCTGGTGGTTTCTTTTTCTTATGTGAATATTGACTTCTTCCCATTCCTAGTCAGAAGTGCAATCATGGAAAATTCATGTAACCAGTGTTCAGAAATCATTTTGAAGAACTTTTAAAAATGCATACTGTATCCCTTAATGCTTTGTCCAAAAATAATAAAAGTCAGCAGGACCATCGCGCTCTCTATGCAGTTCAAAGAGATTAATGTAGAAGTTCTGCTGTTTCTGACCAAAGGCTCTAGTAAAATAGGAATGAAGAATTATCACATAGCATATATTGCGTGTTTCTGTGATGATGAGTGAGAGGCCGCAGCTCTAGGAAAATGGAAATGAATCTTCTCCAGTTGGAGTCAATATCAAAGAAGTGGGTTTGTTGTTCATGTCTGCACAGCATAGGTATGAACAAGTTCAAGTTTTGTTCCCACAGTTGGATTGAAGTTTTAACATTCTTTCCCAGAGGCTTTCTGATCCACCTTCTACAAAACTGACTAACTTTTGATTTTCTCTCCTTCACTAACAGGGGTGGGGGTGGGTGGGTGAGGGAAGCTCTCAACAGAAGCTCAGCCACATTGATTAACCACTGTTAACTTAAAAAATAAAGGTAGCAAATTTAATTGAAGAAGGAAAACAGTAGCTTTAGGATAAAGATACCCTTGAGTAATTGGAAGCCAGGAAGTCTCCGTGGCCCATGACCCCAACTGAGTCTAACATAATATTGAGGAGTCACTGGAGCGGGGTCAGGTGTTGGACTGCAGGTGGCAGGGGGCACACAGGTCCTCCCGACCCATCTCAGGGCTTCACATTTGGGACATTGACTATAGCCACAGGAATGATTCTCCTGGCTGAAACCTTGGTTTTCCCAAGTGAGCCTAAAAGGAAAGGATCCAAGGCCAGACATGAAGGATACTAGCTGCAGAGGCAGCATTCAGAAATAGTGGGAACTTGCATCAAGGAATTTTGTCGCTGAAGTCATGGAGTGTGTATCAAGACTTGTACTGTACAGGTATGAAAGGAGAGGGAGGCCAGAAAGAGAGAGTGGGAAGAGAGAAAAGCTGCAATCAGGAGAGAGAGAGAGAGAGAGAGAGAGAGAGAATGAATTACTGACACAGAGCAGACTTTAAAAGTATATACTGTTTAGAGAAAATTACTGCAGGACAGAATTAGAGGAAAGTGTTGGAAGTTTTCTCTTGTACTTATCAAATGGATATAAATAATTATCAAGTGAAATCTTTCTTATTTTAAGGAGTAGTGAGGACTTCGTCACAAATCTATATTCTTCTGAATGCTGACTGCCTTCTGTGACTCTAACCACATAACCTGGGCCAAAATATTACATTCCTTTTGCCAGTCCAGAATCAGTATTAGGTGATGTGTGATCAAGTCCACGGCATCCCAGCATCCCATTCAGACATGACAGAAAGGAGAGAAATGATTGGGCTGTATTTCAGTCCTGCAGTAGCCACAGAAGAGAATAGCCAAAAAAGGAACTTAAGAATACAGTTAATATATTTCTCCACTGAGAAATCAAGCTGTAATTAAATTGTACAGTGAATCATGGAATTCTCAGAATCCTTGTGTACCACAATAAAATAAAATCAATTTTAAACACTACTTTTCACAGGCACCCTTTTTAATTTCTACATTTAGAGAGAACAAGGATAATATCACCCTTAGACCCTGCATCTTTGGACAGTGAACCCTAAAAGAGCATGTTTTATTGTCTAGCTATGAACTATTTGCTTGGCTGGATTTTCAGCAAATTATTTCTCTCTCTCTCTCTCTCTCTCTCTCTCTCTCTCTCTCTCTCTCTCTCTCTCTCTCTCATTTGCAAAGTACAAACATGTATTTTGTCCATTCAATTATTTTCAAATTGTTCCTGTTTGGCCTCATATATTACTTAATGGAATACAAAACCATCAATGATATGTAATATTTAGCGTTACAGGGTTTCCCCCATAAATGCAGAAGGGTTTAAATTTGAAAGAGTTTTATTACAAATCAGAACACTATCCAGACTTCCTCTGTATAGGAAGTATTAACCTCAAAGCCTGTGATATGGTTCAGTGGGTGAAGGTGTTTAACCCAGGTCAATGGCCTGAACTTGATCTCTGCTATCCACATTCTAGAAAGAGAGATCTGATCTTGCTGGTGGTTCTTCACCCTCCACATGCTTGAGCTGGCATATGTGTGCTCTATCCCCCAGACAAATAAGCAAAACAATTTCAAAAAGCTAAACTAACATTACATTGTGCCAATTGAAATTGAGGACTTAAAGTATATTCCCACTCCAAGTCTAAAATATATTTTAATAAATTATTATAAAATGTAATGGAAGATATCAATTGCTCTTAGATGACTACAGCTATTCAATTTTTAAAAAAATAAATATAAATCCTAAAATGACTATAGCAGAAAAAGTAATCTTCTGAGGTCCTCACTTCAAAATTAACTAAATTTATTCTTTTCTTGAATAAGTAGTTATTATAATCATGGACAGCAGCAACTGTTCTATAGAGATTAGAAGGTGATCTCCACGGTTTGGAATGGAAAGGTAAAACCAATGAGGGAATAAAAACAATCCACACACGCACAGTGTGAGACCTTCCCACAGATGAAGGCTTGTGCTCTCTGTTAATAAAGCTAGTTTATAAAAGACAACATTAAAATTGGCTGAAGTAAGGGTATTCCTAACATCTTTTGGACTTTCATAGTATATTGAAAAAAAAAGGAAACCCTTTATACCTGCTTAAAGACCACCACAGGTTCATTGGTAAGCCCCTCATGCTCCAGGTAAAGATAAACTTAACTCAGCTTGGTGACATCTTTATAGGTTTTGAATGACTCAATTTACATCAGAAGTATTGCTGAGAAGTTTCTACAGCATATGACAATATACTCTCTACTATGAAAGGACATTGGTCCTTGTCATGTTCAAGCCAAAGATGAGATTGGATGTAAGACACTTTCATTGAGACAGAGTAACCATGTAATGAATGGTCATCATCAAGGAAAGTGAATTGAACTTGAATTAATTCCTGGTATCCTTCCTTAAAGAATGGATGCATTTTGGAGGCAGAGCTTCATATTATCCAGCACAGATTACCCAGAGCATAGAAGTTTACCTTGACTTGCCAAATGTTAAATAATTATTCAATGAACAAAAGAGAAAAAAATGTGTCTATCTGTATGCATTTTATAAGGCTATTGCTACAACTGATTGCTATTTCAGCTGCAGCAACTGATTGGTTAAATGAGGACAGTGTATTATCCTCTTTTCACAGAGTGCGTCCAATAGTTTGTGTGGTTTAAAGCATGTTTACAGAGATGCTGACTTGGGAAATAACAGTACTACCTGGAAAATTCTTAACCCCACTCCTGACATTGGGACACTTTCACATCAAAAATTACATTTTTTTTCTCCAAATACTAAGTCAAAATGTGGCTTTAAACTGTGAGGGTTTGGGATTTCATCTCAGATTCTAGTTCTGATTATCTTAGTCACAAAATAACCAACATTTGAACTCATACCAAGGGAACATTTCTCATACCAAGGGAACAGCAGAGGGGAGATGGCCTACATGTGAGTTAGTGCCAAATTCCTCCCACAATGGCAGCTTTTATACACAGGTGCATGCAAAAAATATCCTTGAATGTAGGCCTGCCCCTGGAATTTAGCATTGGTATGCCACTTACATGTCAAATAAATATGTTCAGAAATATGACTTTACAATAAGGCAGGAGGGTAAGTGAACTTAAAAATCTGTGAGATCAATCTGCACGCGTCATATACAAGAGTAAAGTTCGGTGCAGAATATCAAAACCCTTGCAAGTCTATCAGGCTTTCATTAATGATGCATTGATTAGTTTGCAGGGCCAAAAAATAAAGATTAAATATAATTTTTTAAAATTATTATAAGACTAAGCTGAGTCACATAAAAAAATACTCTAATAATACAAAATGGAAAGTGATAACACTTTCAAGCCAGTTTTTGCAGGGAAACAGGTGGCTGCTTGCGGCCTGCATTCCTTCTGGTTGACTGTATAAACAGTGCTGACAATAAATAACACACAAGTGCAGATAGTAAACATCCTTGAATCTAGGTCCACCTTTGTTATGGATATCAGCACACCACGTATATACCACACAAATATATTCAGAAAAATGATTTTTCAATATTGAATTTGGTTTCTCAATTATTTTACCCTTCTTATAATTTGCTTATTAGTAAGCAAATATGTTACTTTTATGTGCTATCTTAAAAATAAATATAAATAATATTTTGGTTTTAAACTATATAAACTTTATGGTAGAGCTTTTTTTTAGAGCATAGATATTGGAAAATAATAAAATGTACATCTTTCAAGGGAGATGGTTCATCTATTCCTAAATTATTTATAAAAATGCAGATTGGGATGCACCATTGCTCATAGATGGTTCTAGTTCTGGAAACATTAATTTGAAAGTTTAAAAGGGGAGATGACTCAAAATACTTGCACAAGAAAGCTGAGAAAAAGAAGAAAATGTTAAGATATTCAACAAATCAGTAAGAAGTATCTCTATGGAAACCCTTATTGTCTAAGTTCCTCAGAGCAGCTAACAAGAAGCTGTGAACCCACTTACCTCCTGAGAACCCCATATGTCTTCTGTGCGCTTTCTCATGAGCCATTAAGGCCAAGAGCCTTTGCTTTTGGTTCACTGCAACTTTATTTCTTGTCTCTTCTCTGTGAAGAAACATTTTTGATTCATGCCTCTGAAGTCCCTACCTTCTTTTGGATGGTATTGGAAGTCTATGTTTTGTGGGATTGGTTATTGGCATTCTAAAATAGGGTTGATATTTTAAGTTCAGTTTAAAAGTGACTCTGACTACATTCAGTGATGAAAGGGCAGTTTCATTAGGCCATTTCCTTAAATGCCATTACATATTAGTTGAAAAACATGTTCTCTCTCTCTCTCCCTCACACACACATACACACACACACACACACACACACACACACACACACACACAAAGGGATTGATTAGTACCACATAATGTTGTCATTTATACATTGCAATGTTAATTTACAGAAAACCCTTAGCATGAATATAAGCATGACATCAGAGTATTTATTTTTCATGATTTAACTTTTGAGCTTCCTTTCAAGAAAATACTTACTGACCTAAGTAGATGCTCCCCTCAGTCATGAGATATGTACTTATCCAACATGTGGGCTTGAAGAAATTAGGAGGTAGGAAAAATGAAGATGAGGAAGAGATGGAAGAAGCTGCAGTAAAGAGATTAGAACTGAGCCAGAAGGAACCTAATCTCAGGAGCGGACATATATGTAACTGGAGGAAGGGACAGGTTGCAGTGGCCTGGGAAAACCTGACTGTCACATATGCCATTCACAAGAAACACAGATAGAGCTAGTGTGGAAGCTTTTCTGACTTTTGTTCCTTCAACAACATTCATGTTATTTACAAACACAGGAATTTTATTTTGCACATGGCTTGGACAGAGCAAGGCCAAAGATTAGACAGCCTCATTGATTCAGCCTCTGCTGAGAATCTAAGGGTGGACCATGTCATGGCAGGTTTGTGTCTGAGGAGAGGCAAGAGATCACTCAGTCATACAACTGCTGTCCCATAATCCTTCTCAAGACCACAGGCTTGATTGATTCCACCTTGGAAAGTTTCCATCATCAACAGTGGCCTCCAAAGGACCCAAAGGTTGAGAATTATCATCTAGAGCATCCAGATGAGCATAGACAGGAAGAAATCTTGGCCAATAGAGAGACAAGAACCATGCTAAATAGGGACTTGGGGCTGAGGAGAGAGACAGAACCGATACACAAAAAGTAAAGTTCAGACAATTTTATGTTTATTACAAACTGAAAACTAATTCTACTGCATTAACTCTAGATATTTTTATTGCTAATATTCAACAATGTTTATATCAACTTTAACTCTCCAACCAGCCTTTTTCTGTGATCTTTTATAGTCCACTTAGGTGAGCTACTTCAAACAAATGAATCTTTTCTAAATTTGGACCTACACTGTACTTTTAAAGACTTTTATACTTTCTTAAAAAAAAAATCAGAAGTCATGATTTAAAAACAACCACATTGTTCTTACATGTATAAAGAACTTTCTCACTTGATAAAACATAAAATCTTTAAAATGCAATAAAATGTTCAAATAAAGCAAATGTCTGTCTGATTATATATATATTTTAAATCAGATAGTTTTGGGATAATAAAGTAATTGAAGAACACCAGGTTATGCAGAAAGCTGCTCAGATAATTTCAGAAAAGCATAGCCAGAGTCCAAATAGAGGGGAGCTTTTTTTTCCTTTGTTTCTAACAAAATCAAGTAGAATCTTGACTGTCAGATTTATAGCTATTTCATACATTTTTTCAGTGTTTAAAACACACATTTCACTTCTTAAATAATGCATTTTATTTTTGAAATTATTTGACATCTATATTTCTACATCTATTTTTAATGTGCACCTTCTTAAATACTTTAGGGTTCCAAAGTTCCCCTAAGTGAGGCATTTTTTTTTCTTTCAGCACAATTAGCTTTGGAGTTCTCTTGTGGCTTTGCACATTCAAGAACTTGCATGTTGCTCTGAGATGAGCAATGTATGCAGAGTGAACTCTGTCTGAACACTGTTGGGCATAGAATATTGTGCATTTGTCCAATAGGCTCCAATTACAGAGGCATGTTCACTGTACAAACCTGTGCTGCCCCACTGTGAAATTATGCTGTGTTCAATAGGCCTGAAAATTTCTCATTTCTCACCTGTGGGTTAGGTGTTCAGCTTGCTGTCAGCTTTGCATCACCCACTTACACTAAGAAGGTACACTATTCAGGACTTTCTAGAATATTCTGTGTCATTCCTTCCTCAATACTCCACCTGATTTTTGTCATTTACACTTACTAAGTGTGTGGGTTTCGGTCTAACACAAAGTCATGCCAAACAGCTCTTGGAAAGAAAATTATTTTCATCTTTTTAGACTAGAAAGATTTAATTCCTACCCCAAAATAGTCAAAAAGTTAACTATCAGCATTCAAAACATTTCAGTTGCTTCTGATACAGATTTCTTTATCACAAGATGGAGGCTTGCTCAGTGTTAAAGAAACTGTCCAAGAATGTGAAACCTGGATATACAATCCTTAGCATCTTGGAAAGCTTATCCTCAGTATGAACATTCCATCAGCATCTTGGTATTGTTATCCTCAGTATGAACATTCTTACCATGACAAAATCTTTGTGCATATTATCATGAGTGACTTGACTTTTTGAGTTTTGTGTTAATATTTAAAACTTAGATTTATAGCCTGAAGATTTTGACTGCATGAAAAGGAGGCGTGTCATGGTTCTCGTAAATGAATTTTAAAAAATTAATTAAAAAAACAGGTGCTGTGGCTATAACTTTGTAGAACGTTTATTTAATGTGCATAAAGCCTCAGATTCCAGCCTTCACATACCAAGTGGGTGTTGTCCAGTTCAAGCGTATAATTCTAGACTAGAGAAGACGGAACTGCTAAATTAGGTCAAGATCATCCTCAGCTACACAGTGAGACCAAGGCCAGCCTCTGCTATACAACCTTGTCTCAAAATAGACAGATAGATAGACATACTTACAGAGAGACAGACAGATAATAGATATATAACAAATACATATGAATGATAACTGTAACTGGATTGTGATAAAATGAAAATAATGACTTATTAAGTTTTAGAAAGAATTAAATCATTTGACAAAGAATTTCATGATGATACAGGATTAAATCATTTGGTGAAGTACCAACTGGTCCTGTACCAAAATCCTCACATCATTCTCCATCTGTAACCTGCTGAGTATTCTATTCAGTCTGCTCTAGTTTATCATCCAAGGTAAAGAGCAATGTGGAGACTTAAGTTCAGTGAGATGAGAATTCTTGCCCAGAATAGATTAAGAAATAAAATAATAAATGGTGATTTTTTTCTGTTCTCAATTTGTAATCATTTTCTCCAGTTGAGGGCTATCTCTCAGCACCTGCACACAGGCAGCCATATGCTGCACTCCACTGGGCCACACAGCCCACACTCAGCTTCCTATAACGATGGGTATAAATCAGCAAGAAACTCCTAGACTATAACTTATATTCAATTTATTGCTATAGACACGTTTATTGGGATAGAATTTTTACAGTCTCATAATATTCTGAAAAGCTCGCCATAAACTATTAAGAAGAGAGGAACACTATTAATAATGAACATCCCAGAACACATACTTTCAGAAAGTTTTTGACCCTGAGAATGAAATTAGGTAAGATGGACTTGAGATAATAAACATGTAGCCTTAATTTGATAAAATACCTGAAAAGAAATGTATCAGCCCGATGTCATCATCCCAGAGACATAAATTGCATTAAGGATTTTTGTAAAGTATTGAAGGCCTTTAAATATTGATACCTTCGTATTATTTTATGAAATATTTATTCCCATACCCCTATTCAGTGTGTTATGCAATTCCTGTTCATCTGCTAATATTCTAGGGAGATTTAGTATTTTTAAAACATTGTCTTCAAGACAAATTTTATTAATTGAAGACCAGGTTTAAATGACTCCTAAGGCACAAACTTTTAATTGCTAACTATCATAGGGATTTTATTCAGCTTTGTCTACTCTAGTTAAGTGTCTCGCCACTGACATATCACATGGTATGCAACCTTAATAAAGGTGACTTAATTAACTTGTCAGGTTTGTCAAGGATGTAGTCAATAGATAAGCTTTGTAGAAGCAGCTTATTTAGTTATTGTTTGTCTTTCCATTTTGTTAATGCTGATCCTGGCTGTCCAAATTACAATAATTTTTTAAAAGGCTGCTTTAGTGACACATGATGAAGGAGTCTGCACACAGGGCCTTCTATTGGAAGAGAACAGAATTTGACTTTTCTTGCTGATGTTATTGCTTTGTTGGATAGGAATGTCCCCTGATTACGTAGGCATAAAGAGTGTGTCAACTTGGATCTGCCTACGCATACATGTTTCAGGAAAGCAAGTTATGGGTTTCTAACAGATACTTTTCACAACAACACATGAAGTTGAACTACGTGAAATTGTCAGTGTTTGTTTCAACTAACAAATAAGATTTCAAATCTATATAAGCACTGGTTCATCTTTCTATGTGCATATGGCAGAGCCAAAGAACTGAAAAATCTGTCTTTTTATGATTACAGTCTCCCAGTCATTGATACCTGGTGAGGCAGAGGCCATGAGGAAAAAAAATCACAGAATTTTAATTTGTAGTAAGGAAGGGCTGTGAAATGTCTTTGGTATTTAGTTCACTAAAGTGAACTGTTGTTCACTTTAGTGAACAACAGTTGTCTTATTAAAGTTAGAATTTATATTTAGTCTTCAGAGATAAAAGACATAGTATGCATGTTTTCTTTCTTAAGATGTTTTCATTTGCAATTTATTTGCCAATTTACCATATTTTTAATTTTAAAATATGTATATAGATATATGTGTGTGCATATTAGTCAGGGTTACATAGAGTAGTGGCTCTCATCTTTCTTAATGCTTTTTAATAAAACTTGTTATCTTCATTATAAAATTATTTTGTTGCTACTTCATAACTGGAATTTTGCTACTGTTATGAATAGTAATGTAAATATTTGATATGCAAATTCAAAGGGGTCAGGACCCACAGATTGAAAAACACTATTCTAGAGGAACAGATCTTTAGAATTAATATATAAAGATGATTTATTGGAATAGGTTACAGGCTTTAGTTCAGCTAGTCCAACAATGGCTGTGTACCAACCAAACTTCCAGGAAATCAGTAGTTTTTCCGTCCATGAGGTCGGATGTTTCAGCTAGTCTTCAGTATGTGCCAGAATTGTGAAGAAGTTGGCTCTAATGCTGTGAAGAAATGGGCTATCTAGGAAAAGTGAGGCAAAGAGAGAACAAGCTTCCTTCTCCCATATTCTTTACATAGGCTGTCTGTCAGCAAAAAGTGGAGCCTAGATTAAAGGCAGATCTTCCCACCTCAAAGATCCAGGTAAGAGGTGGGTCTTCCCAAGTCAAATGATTTAATTAAGAAAAAAATAAACCTCATTGTTTTCTTTTCCCCAGCCTTTTCTGTTTTAATTAATTCTGGTTGTAGTCAAGTTGACTGCCAAGAACAGCGACCACAGTGTGTATCTGTGAATGTGAGTTCAGGTGCTTGTGGAGGCCACTGAGGACATTGAATCCCATGGATTTAGAGTTACAGACAGTTGTGAACTACCTTATGTGGGTGCTGGGAACCAAACTTGGGTCCCCTGCAAGAGCAATGCTTGCTCTTAAGGACTGTTCTATCTCTTTCTCCCCTCAATCACTGTTTCCAAAAAATTAAAGCAAAGCCTAGCATAGAGAATAGAAGCCTCTAAATCAGGCTGTGGAAGGTATGCCTCTGTTCAACCCTCCGTAAAGTTTTCTTTTTCTTTTTCTTTTTGCCACATTTGGGGAAAGACCTCATTTACTCAGTTCTGTTAATAGAGAACTATAATGACAAATTGTGTGGCTATACACAAATTTATATTTTCACAATTCAGCAAAACCAAATTCCAAATGTGGCCCAGCTAGTCTGAACAGTGAATTTCTACTAATGAAATATTCAAGAATCCAGTAGTTTCTTAGTCCAGGAAGCTGGATGTCTTAGCTGGTCTTCAGTAAAAGCCAGAACCTTAAAGAAGTAGGCTCTAATGCCAGTGAAGGAGTGAAGTTGCCCATGAGAACATGTGAACAAGCTGGCAGAGAGAGCCAGCCTCCTTCTTCATGCTCTTTCTGTATGCTGCCAGCAGTAGGTGTGGTCCAGGTTAAAGGTGGATCTTCCCACTTTAAAAAGGTCTAGATTAAAGTTCATCTTCCCACTTCAAATAAATTAGTTAAGAATGAAAAAAAAATCCCTCATAGGTGTACTCTGCTGCTTGGGATGTCTTCAAGTTGACAAGCAACACGAGGTACAGTCTGAGTAGTTCTCCATTTTGAGTCATAGTTTTTAATCATATGCATGCCCAATCATTGCTAGGCATAAAATAGTAACTGTGAGATTCTCCCTAAACAGTTACTAGAGGGCATAGTGTAGTCTTATTGCAAATTCATTCCAAACCAGATCAGGTCAAATTGGCCCTTCTATTCTTCATACCCAGATATATTGGAATGTACTTGAATAGAAACTAAATTTGATTGCCAGGAGGGGCCTGGGAACTCATATTATGGTTCAAGGAAAAGCATGCCTGCAGTTTGATTCAGGTGAGGGCTGAGGAACCCTGAGGTTGCTAGGTGTGTTGTAGTGAAAATGGTATGTACATGGTATGTTCAGGTAAAGGAGCTAGGGGGCTAAGTGCATTATTACAGAAGGGAATGTGTGTAACTTCAATTAATGGAGAGCCTAGGAAAGTAAATTATTTCCACTGCTTGCCTGACTCCTCAGTATTTCAACTTTTTATTCAACTTATGTTTTATAGATCTGTCCTTACCTACTAGAATATTTATACTACATGTATGGGATCTCTTATTTCTTTTGTTCCCAGAAATATCTCCAACATCTTGAATGATAGGTACTTAATAAACAATTTCACAAATGACATATAATTGCATACACTGTCCTAAGTATATTTGCACATATGGCAAACTTAAAAACCAGTGAATTTTAGAATTTAAAAGCTTAGCATTCAGCATTTTCATCTAGCAAGTGTCTATTGAGGTTTAGCATATTAGAATTGTCATTTATCTGAGTCCATAAAGGGCATCTCATGCCCTTACCTGGAACCACCTGCTGTGGATGCTGGAACGGAAGTATAATCTGCTGCAAGAACAGTTAACACTCAACTTCTAAGCCACCTATACACACCCCATGTGTTAGCATTTTAAATTAATTGCTTGTTTGATTATGTATTTTTTTCATACTTGGTCCTGGACCAATGCTTTCACATGCTTAGGAAGTACCAGAGATCCATATCCTAAGGTATTTATTACTGTTAGTTTCAAATGATTTTATTGTGATATAAGAAGTAGGACCCAGTGCTACAGTTGATGTTATGCAGTCACTGTACCTCTGAGCCACATACTAGAATGCACTCTATTGATTTCTTTATTCCTTGTGCCGGAGGAGTGTGTAGCTGTCTGTGTAGAATATGAGCCCTTGTGGGTGTGGGTGGGCATGCTCCTGTAGAGACATGGAAAGACCAAAGGAGGACATTAAGTGCTCTCTTCCTCTTCCTCCCCTTTTCTGTCTCTCTTTATCTCTTTCTATCTCTCTGTCTTTCTGCTTCTCTGTCCCTCCTCTACTTTGAGTCAGTCTTTCATTGACCTGGAATTAGGCTAGTACCTCTCAAGCCCCAATTATCTTCCTGTTGCTTCTGTCTTCTGCTCAGGTTAGAGGTGCACAGAGTCCTTCTTAGTTTTATTCAGATGCTGAGTCCAAAACTCAAGCCTTTATGCTGGAGTAGCAAAAGCGATTGCTAGCTGAGCCTTCTCTCAGCTTACAAGCTTTGTGCTTTGTAAATATATATGAAATGGTGCTTGTAGTGGTAGTGTGTGTGTGTGTGTGTGTGTGTGTGTGTGTGTGTGTGTGTGTGAGAGAGAGAGAGAGAGAGAGAGAGAGAGAGAGAGAGAGAGAGATTGGGAAATTCTACTGTGTGGGTTGTCAGACATATAGTCAGGCAAGCAAGAAGCAAATAGACACAAAGAGGAAATGCCAAATGGCCTTAATCATGAACAAAATTTACAGAAAGAAAACATTATAAATGAAAAAAAGAAATTGTAGTTTTTCCACAATGTATTCTGATATGACTTGTCCATTTTTAAAGTGTGAGCTTAATTCTTCCATGTTAGATACAAAGTGATATGTCATCACTATGGCCTATAAGAAAACTATTTAAAACCACACAATTTTAAAATATGAAAGTATTATAGAGAAGCAAGGTTTACTAATTATAATAAAATAAATCTTCACTCTTATTTTTTTCTTTAGCTATATTTATATTTTATACAAATATTGGACCTTCAAAGAATAATAAATTGACAATGTTTAAATTTGCACAATATGTCAAACCCAGGCAAAAATATCTGTAAAACCTCTCATTGTGAAACCAATATCACTTTGTGAATCTAACAAGCTAAATTAAAAGAAGGATTGGTGCATGATTGTAATCCTGCTCCAAATGGTACCGTAGCAATCATTTTCTCTATAATCTATCATGAGCTGTTGAGTTTAGTAGAATATGGCCTTCTTTTTTTTCTGCAATGAGTTAACAATTTCCTATGATTTGGGAGAAAATAATGCTGAGATTTCTTTTTATCTCAGCTACGACATTTTCAGTCTCACATTTGGACATTTTAGCAATGTATTTTATGGTAGTTTGTAACTTGTTGAGTTGTCTATGAAAGCAGCAATAAAACAGCAATATATGATGCATGAGCTACAATCCTGGTGCCTTTTAGTGGCTTCCAACATCACAGAATGTACCTGGCTGACACTAATGCCTAAGAAGGACCACAACTACCAGTTTTATTCAGGGAGCTTCAATTTAATTAGAAGATCAACACATGGGCTTTTCTGCAGTGTCAGGAACTCAACCCAAAATCTGTTTCATGCATAAAAGAGCACAGCCACTGAACTACATTCCAAGATTTTAAAATTGAAGTCTTAATAGACAAAACTGGCAATCAAAAATATTATAAAAATCTATGGGCAAGGAAGACAAAACAGAAGAAAACATTATAATGCACCAGAGTGATGAGAAAAGGCATCCGATAAGATGGGGTGTTTGAGCTATAGTTCCTATCAATCACCTACATTGTTGAGGGAAAAGGCAGAAAACTGTGACCAGACAGGAAGAAGCCTGTTTCAACTCATACAGAAGGGTGGGTGAACAAAACACATGGCCTACAATTGCCAGGAAGGTGGCCTTTTTCCATATTCAATATTGAATCAAAATATTATGCATATTTTACTGGTTTCCCCCTAGACTTGCAGGTAACTTTGATTACTTTAGTCATCTGTGTCTACCACTAGAATTTGAGCTCCAATAGAGAACAGGACACAACCTGTGTTTCCCAGTGTGCTATGTCTGAGAGGGCTGGGTTAGGAATCTTTGACAATGAAGAATGAAACTTTCAAGGCCTCTTAATAATGATCAAAGTAGTGTCCTTCTTGTAAGGATTGGGATATTTTTGTGGCATGATAGAATATTCAGTTTGATGAGGAATAGTCCATGATAGATTGACCATCAAAAGTCTTTTCTGGTGTATAAAATAATAGCTTAGGCATCTTCCATGATATTACACACCATAAGCATGATATAGCACACATTTCCTTAGCATTTTGTGTTCAGAACCAGAAGCACTTGAAAACTCTGCCACAGACATCATCATCATCATTATTATTATTATTATTATTATTATTATTATTTTCCCATTTGAGTGCACCACAATGGATAAAGAAAGAACAGACAGTCTGACTTGCTATTTATCCAGCTATAAAATTATCATAATTAGAGAAAGTGAGATATTTTGGTATTTAAAAGAGCTTATTAGTTCTTTGAGTAATATTTATAAACAAATATTTGCATTTAAAATATATATAATTATATGGAGCATAATCGAAGAAACTAGTTTTAGGGTTGTAAATTAATGGTTATTTATAGTTGTCACAAAATTGATAGAGATTCTAAATATTAAAAATGTGTATGTTTATGTCTGTGTCATCATCACTCCTGAGGGGGCATGAGAGGTATTTATTTCACAGATGTTCCAGAATCAGTTTATGTTAGAATGCAGAACTGATGACATGCATGTGAACTATATGAAAGGTTAATTTTTCTTATGCCTTAAAATAAGTTTCTGCACAACGGCAGCAAAGGCTGTAGGTAGTATGATATTTTTGCACATGACACCCTAGCTGAAAATCTACAGATTACACGTCTGTTACTATGACCCGTAATTTGCAAGCCTACTGTGGATCTGTGCTATATTGGAGCCAATTTGCAGGTCTGTGGTATATTAGTTTAAAAAATGGTTAAGGGTGGAAGTTGAGAATTTGGAAGACCATGTATTATTTGTTATAATAAAGACCATTATATACCATTTATAATTATAAACTATTCTCAACTTTTTATAAATCCTTTGACTTGCAATATGAAGCAGTCATTGGTTTACAACTAATGAAGTTGTAATTGAAAATAATCCCCCAGTTATCTCCATCCATCCTGTACCAAGTTCCAAGTATCCAAATCTTGTCTTTATCTAGTACATTGTTACAATGCATGGGCTAGTGTTCATATTTCAGTACTGAAATCCATGTTCTTGTTAGGGACCGCTTTTCAGTGTGTCATTGAATCATTTTCATAATGTCTATATTCATTTCTAGTTTCACCTCATCCAGAATTGATTCCTTCACTCTCTAAAAATCCTCTACATTACCAACCCATCTACCCACACCCGTACTAGAAAATCGTACAGTCAGAATTGTGCAGATAGATTTTTGTAGCATAATGCTGTGAATGTAAATACTTCCAAGTCTCCTGTGGCTTGATATTTCATTTGTTTTTATTGCCAGTGTGGTAGTTGCTGTATAGATGTGTCATAGTCTATTGACCCAATTCTTTGTTTCTAAATAATGTTTCTAATACTTTGGTTTCTCTTCAGATCACATAAATCTTTTGCCTTTTACTAAATAATATATCTGTAAGCCCTCATTCACATGCTTATATATATATATATATCTTAAGTTCATTTGTGTAACCTGTAGTTTGTATAGGCTTTATAATTAAGTACTAAACTATCTCCCAAAGTGACTGTCTGCACCATGATGCATTTCCAGAGCAATGTGAAAGTCTATTGACTCTCATACTCCATAGCATTTACCACTGCATGTGATCCAGATTTTGCTATCACAGGGCTTAATAATGACAACTCATTACTGTTTCCAATTCCCAAACGACAAAAGAATGTTTGGCACCTTTTCAGCTTGTTTTCTTTTGGCTATCTGTACATCTTTGCTGTTCTGTTCAGTTTTTCTCCCAACTTAAATTGGGTAGTTTTTTGTTAGTGTTGCATTTTAAATGCCTGTGAATTTTTTATAACTTGTTTTTCTAGTGAGTGGGTCTTCTGCAAATATTTCGCTTTTTTCCTGTGGCTTTTCTACTATTTTCACAGTAAACTCATATTCACAGAACAAATCTCTCAAAAATCGAACAAAGTCAGAATATTATTATTTAATTAATTTATTGATTATTTGAGGCTTCCATATAATACAGTCTTACCATATTCACCTAAACTTTGCCAAGTCTATTTTCCAACCCCTACCCATCTAACCTAAATCTCCTTTTGTGTTAAATGTCTTTATACTAGTATCTGCTTCCCAGATACTCTAGACTGTAAGCCTATCCCTGAAGTGTGGCTCTCCTACCAGGAATTGCACCCTCAAAGAAAACCCTACCTCCCTTTCCCAGGAGCTATAAACTGCCAATAGCTTCTCACTTAGGGCTGGGACCTTATGACTACTTCCTATCTCTATGCTGGGATTTTGTCTGGCTGGAGCCTGTGCAGATCATTTGCATGTTGTCATAGCTGCTGTGAGCTCATACATAAAACTGTCCTGTTGTGTCTGACAAATACTGCTTCTTTGTGCTCCTCTATCCATGCTGGCTCTTACAGTCTTCACACTCCTTCTTTTGCAGTAATTTCTGAACATTGGGAGGAGGCAGAACATGATACAGATGACCCTTATAAGGCAGAGAACTCTAACAATTCTCTCAACAATGATCATTTATGGGTCTCTGTTAATCAGCGTTTACTGTAAGAAGAAAGTTCTCTGATAAGAATTTGGAGAAGTATCTGCTTAGGGGTAAAGTAAGAACCATTTAGGAGTCAGTTTAAATTAATGTATTCTTAGCAAAACAAGAGTAGTGATCTCTAACCTGTGATATGTCTAGTTTAAAGTTCTTGTCTGATAATGTTGCCAGGTATAAATTCCAACTTACAGAGTAGGAAGTAAATTCTATCACAATGTGTTTGGCTATGTCCTTAACATTTATGCTACTATTGTACCTGTGGCCATAATAAACCATAATTCTTTGTGTGTTTTAGCTAAAGTGCTTCTACTACTGAAGACAAGATTACCCATATTGGCTTTAAAATATATATAATTTTGAATTTTACATTTAGATATGTTGCCCATTTTGAGATAATTTTTATGATATGTTTCTGTTTAGGTTGCATTTTTGGTGTGCATATCTCAACTCTTAGGCAACATTTTTGAAACGTTTACGTGTTCTGTACTAAATATTTTCCTTCCACTTTGAGGTCCTTGCTAAGTCTTCTGTTTATTCTGTGTGTTTCTGTTATAACTATGATAGCTTTGTATTAGAACTTAAAGAGTGCCAATATGTGACTTTGTTTTATTCATTATTTTCTTCTCTATTTTAGATTCCTGTCCTTTCATATTGATTTTAAAATTGATATGCACAGAACATTTTGCTATGGTTTGTATTTGGATTGCATGAGATCTGCATGTTAAACTTGGGGAAAGTGAACCAAAGTAATAATGTCCTTTTGTCTAAGGAGACCTATCTCTCCATTTACTCAGACCACCTTTGATTTTTTTCCCCAAAATTGGTTTTATAGTTTATCTTATACAAGTCCTACCTAAAATTGAATTTATTTGTACTTAGATATTATTGTTTGGATAAGAAATGGTCTTCTTTAGCTCATTGTTTAAGAGTTGGTCCTGAGCTTTGAGTCTGTATTTGGAAACATTAAGAAGGGACACACCAAGAGAAGGAAGTATGTTTGGGGTGATAGAATCTTATCCCAGATTGATTCCATTTTTGTTTCATATTAAACATGAGTGAGCAGTCGCTCTCTCCATCTGCGCCAGTCACCATGGTGTTCATTCTCACTGCAGTCCTTAAGCATCAGGGCCTGTGGACCATGGACTGATACCTCTGTTACTGTCAAAATAATAAACCTGGCCTTTAGGTTGTATTTTTAGGAGTTGTGGTCAGAGGTGGAAAGCAACAACCACATTATGTCATTCCGAGAGACTGCACCAAATGGTGCCTTTTCAAGCTTCAGATTCCAAGTTCCATTGGTAGAAACCAATGATATTTATATTTTAGGCTCATGTTATAATTCATCTCTGTGTTTACCACATACAGTATTTTCTTTTTGTCAAGAGAGACATTTTCATTTCCTTTTCCCCAATATGTATGCCAACTGTGTCTTTTGTACATTGGTGAGGTATCCTTTCCCAGTTTTCAGTAAGAGCTGGACACAAGAGAGCCTTGTCTTTCTTCTAATCTTAGGGCAAAGACCCAGTCTCATGAGTACAGGTGACATTAAGCTTTGTTTATGTATTATTTATTAAGATGAGGAGAACTGAGTAGAACTCATTGATTTTCTCTGTTGATTTTATTTTAAGTTATTTGACCTCTAATTTCCATCATTATTATTTTTTACTTATTTACAAAAGGAGGAGCCTTTCTGTACTTCTTTTTTTATCTTTAAACAAAATCTTGATTTATTCGTGTTTATATCTTTATTTTCTAGCATATGCATTTAACGTTTCACATTTATTCCAAGCACTGCTATTGTGTGGAATGTTTTTTTTCCATTGTGATAAATTGTACTTTCATTTTCATATAGTCTAAAGGGTTTTGAAATTTCACCATAGAAAATTTATTGATCCATATGTTGTTTAGAAGTGTTGCATACTTTTCAATGTTTTTATTTTCTAAGAGTATTTGTGGTATTGATTTCAAATGTAATTCACCATTATCCTAGAACATATATTGAATTATTCTATCATTTGCAATGGTTTAAGGTGTGTCTTACACAAATCTGTAGCTGGAAGTTTTTCTGTCCTCTATATGGACAAAGCTCTCCCTCTCATAGTCCTATAGCTGCTTATAAAATAATTACTCACAGGCTCATATTAATTGCAAACTGTTTGGGATATAGGTCAAGCTCATTATTAAGTAGATTTTACAGCTTAGCTCAACCCATATCTATTAATCTATGTATTGCCACATGTTCCATGTCTTTACATGTGTTCCTTTACATCTTACTTTCTGGGTGGCAGCCTGCAGCTTCTGCGTGACTCTGTCCTCCTCCTCCTCCTCCTCCTCCTCCTCCTCCTTCTTCATCTCTGCTTGAATTTCCTGCCTGCCTTGTCATAGAACAATGCAGCTTCTTAATTAACAAATGTTAACTAAGCATATTCACAGTATACAGAAAGACATCCCACATCACCAATCATTTCACATACCTCAAACTACATAGTGGATGATTTTTTTGTTTGGTTCATGGAGTTCCTAGAGGTGCCACACAGTAAAGGCTAACAGATCTGCTGATATTGACTTGATCCTTGATTTACTAATTATTCAGGAAATTTTGTGCTTACTACATGTAATTGTGAATTGCCTATTTGTCTTGAAATTATTGAGTGTTTTTTATTTTATTGTTAGTGTTGGCAGTGTAGGCAAGAATTTTGTCATGGCTTATCATTTCTAGCTCTTAGGTTTTCAAGGTGGTGTGCTGAGTTGTTATCTATAGCATAATTTGGATTCAGGTTCCTCTTCTTTCCTCTGCCTCCATAAGGTGTCAGATTATAGGCATGAGCCATGACACTCCACTCTGTCAGGTCCTTTCTTTTTCTTTTCTTCCTCCTTCCCTCCCTCTCTTCCTCAGTTCCTCTGTCATTTCCTTCCTTCCTCCCATGCATTTTGAAGTTTTTGCATTATGTCATCTTGGTGTTCAGGACACTTTATCACTGTGCAGTCCTTCTGTTTAGCACTGATTACATTTTACGCTCAGTCTCTCTCCATTTTTGAGGCATCTCAGCAATATTCTGATGGTGTTAGCAAGTGTATCTCTATCCACTTGCCATTAACTTGCCTTTCTTTCCATGTAGACATAGATTTCTGATAGCACTGGATCTTTTTTTATTGACATTCTCTGTAGTTTAATTGGTGTTGTTAGACCCCACACATTGAATGTAGCAGTTGGTACAGATGGATGGACAGCCAGGGTGTTTCATTGTTTCCCATTCTCCTTGGTCTTTGTGCCCATCTTTTTTGTTTATTGTTGTTGTTTTTCACTGCTTTTTTGCCTTTACAATTTTATGAAGTGTTTTACATTATTTTATTTCTTTCCTCTGAAATTGTGTAGCTTGCTCCTCTTTTTACACAAGTTTGTGTTTGCTTAGGACTTTGTAATATACATTGAAAGCTCTCCCGTCAATGAATCCATCAGAAATTTCTTGTTTTTTTATTTCTAGCTTTTAATTTTATTATATCTCTATCACTTTGGATTTACTACCAGTCTATTGTTGCACATTTTCCACTTTCTTTCTTAGATGTTTCAGCATTTTCATCATACTTATTTGAAGTTCCTGGTCTCTTAATTCCAATACCCACATTGGATTGGTTACAATGTTTGCTTTGCTGTCTCAGACTGTAGCACTATTTTTTATTTCTCATACTTTGTAGTAATTGGTGTTATTGCTGAAAGGTAGACATGTTGTTTAAAGGGGAAAAGTAAACCTTCAATGTGAGTTTAAGTGTTTATCAGTCGGAAAGCTGGCTGTGTTTAAAGTTTTCTGCAGCTGCAGAAGCCAGTGTTCAAATCACCTCTAGTCTATTTTCTTTGCATTTCCTGATAAAATTATTTTGAAGTAAAACTTGTGATGCTTTATTCTTTAAGCTATGGCTCTGTGTTACATGGAAGCTCCATTAATATAATTTTGAAGTTATGAATAGAGCTATGATTTTCTAAGCTTAAATATAGTCTTGAGGTTTGGACCATCTGTATGTTTGAGTTATGTTATTTATCATCAATTGTACATTGCTGCTATGGAATCAATTGTTTGTTCCCAAAACCAAGGTTAAACTCTTATTCGGCAAGAACATTCAGAAGGGAGGCCTGAGGTAGATAATTAGGCTGGGAAGAGGTCTTGAGGATGAGGCCCTCATAATCAAATTAGTATTCTTATAAGTAGAGATGCTATACAGCTTGCTGTGTATAAACATAATGTGGACCTTCCCATCAAGAAGGTCCCACCAGAACCCAGCTGTACTGGATCCCTGACCTTAGATATTACTAGCATTGTGAATGGTGAGAAAATAAATGTCATATTTTATTATTAATGGAACCACGTATTACAAATCTAAGAACACAGTATTCTTTAATAGTTAGACGTCCATGCTCTAGGCATATGCGGTTTAAGTAAAACACAGGCTTGAAGAAATGATTTTAACATTTTAACCAATACATTCATAAATACTTAAATACTTAAGTTACTTAATGATTAAGTATTGTATGTTTCTTTCTACATTTATGGAATAAAATTGGGCCCAAAGTTGCCTATTGGTAACAAATGTGATGTGTACCTTAGACTAACCTAAAATATGTAAATTTATAATACCTAGCTGAATATTAGCTAGGTAGGTCTTTAGCCAATCACAGACATACATGTGACCAGATCATGGCAGTATAAAACAAATATTGATTACAGATAATAAGGTTTATTCTGTATGTCACTTCATTTCCTCCAGATATGTGTTACCTGCATGTAAAGTGAAGCAAATGAACTTAAATGATTCATTTGGGGTCTGGAATGTTTCCAGGTCCTAAAACTTTCTGTTATGGTTTAAACAAACCATGTTAAATTTATTACGATGCATTTCTAGATTCTGTTTCTTGATATAAACACATTTGGATTTTTAAAACCTTAACAGATACATATCACTTTGCATATATGACTATATTATGTTTATCTCTAGGAAAATACTACAGAGTGCAGAGCTTAGCTTGATTACCACATATGAGTAAAGAAGTCAAGGGTCACAGTGATTCTGATCCAGAACTTGATATGGTTTATCCAGACGGGGATGTATAGAAATAAGAATGTGTCTCCTCAAGCCACTTAGCATTTCCTGAAGCAGGAGAAAGGAAGGAGAAAACCAGGGTCCAGGATGTGGATTCCTTTGCCAGAGTGCATTTTGTTTATGCCCACTGAGATTCTAAATTGAAGATCTCTCACTTTAGGAAAAAAAAAAACCAAAAAACAAAAAACTTTTTCTCAATGGCTAGTTTTATTGTTTCAGAGACCGATAAAGAAAGAAACAGAACTTATTGAAAGGCTGTTCCAGTGTGTGTTTTCTTTTTTTTTTCTGGTTGCAAACACACAAATTAAAAAAAAAGCCAAACCAAACACATGCATCAGCTTACATTAAAAAAAGCATTTTGAATAAATCGATTAAACTTGAAATTATGGCTAGACATGTGATCTGTAAGGCAATTCTGCAGTGCATACTAATGTCCCTTAGTAGATATATTTGCCTATTATTGCATTTTCCTCTTAATTTCACTGAAAAAGGAAGCAGAAGAGATCCTGGCAAATTGGAGGGCAGACTGACGCTCTGTACATATATTTCTAGGCATATAGTAAAGTAGGCACTAAGTATATAAAACTAGAAGCAGGAATCATTTCATACAATTAATAAAAACAATCTGGATAACAATAAACTTGTATATGAAGAAAAATTATTTTATCACAAAATCTAGACAGATAGTTAGGTATGTGCAGCTGAAAAATTACATAATTATGTCCTTAATTGTATATGTTTTTATAAGCCTATGCCATAGTTCAAATGTAAGCATTTGTTTTTATTTTGCCAAACGATTGTGTTCTGTACACTATATAAAGCCAGACTAACTGAGATTAATGCCAACTCAGTGTGATTGGAGTTTCCTGTTGGCTTTTATGAATTGGCTTCAATACATTAGAAAACAAACATCTATTATTTTCATTATGTGACTGAATGAAGCATGCTAATAATCAACATGTGTTTAACAAAAATTATGTCTCAAAATTAAGATTTACTCAAAATTAAGATTTACATTCAAATACAAAATTCACTCTATTCTTAATATAAATAAAAATGGCAATTTTGTCAAAATCCCATTTTTGGGATTCTATGGACAAAGTAAATCAAATGTTTAATGATTTATGTGGATTGACCTTTCTCTACTGTGTTTGTAACTGGGGATGTGGAAAAACAGAATAGTTAAATGGCAGTGTGGGGAAACATTGTGTTGTTAATGCTCTTCTTCCTTTGTGTGCTTGCTTCTGTGCTGACCCCAACCATGGCTTTGTAACAGGTATTGTTATACCTCTCTCTGAATCTCTGTTTCCCTGTCTTTAAAGTTAGCTTGTTAAGTGACAGCTTTAAGTTTTCTCTGATATCTACCAGGGTCTCATGCACTCCAATGGTATTGCTGACATCCTTGTTGGGGGCGTAAAGTATATAACTATATCAAAGTTTATCTGAAAGCAGGAAATGAATTAAAAAATAATCAAAAGTGTTATTTATATGTTACAAATTAAGTTTTTATATGTCTTCATATCATTAAGCATAATTTTATCTCACTCTGCCTACCAAACATGCCCATTTTTCTTCCCATCAGGGTGACTACTAGAAGTGGATGTACTTTGTCAGGAATATACCCCACTAGAATACTTAAAAGATGAGTATCTTTTAGGGCTTCACAGCAACCAATTCCATGAGTATAACTACCATTCATTAGACAATAGCTGTGTATCAGGTGATGTTCCAGGTTTTGAAGCAGTAATTGAATTAATGCTCATAACAACTCTATAATATATTGTGATTTGTCATCTCCATTTTACTGTGAGGCAGCACATATGTAAATTAATTAAGTTTCCCTTAAGTATACTTATAAATTCTAAAGCCAGTCCTCCAATTGGTTCTGGAGACAATATTTCATACTGTTGTGTTTCACTATGTCTGTGACCTAAATATATTTGAGTCCTAACATGTATCCTGAAATAGTCAGTGGGTGAATTTAGATAGTTATATGTGAGAGCATGGGAAAGAGATTCACTGACTGGGGTCTAAATTATAATGGCAAATGTAATTTGTAGGATAAGACATACACTATAAATATCATTTTTCTAAGTCATTATCTTACAGACTATTATATAGATGTTAAGCTGCAAGTCGCAGACATTTGCTTTCTTTGTGCTTATACACACACAAATCATTGGTCAAAGTCTTAACTTTTCTGGAAGTCCCTAGTGAGCATTAGGTACAGGTAACCCCCTAAAGCACCTCAGTTCTTGTCATTGAAGAACTTATGGTGCCAGCAAGATGGCTCAGAAACTTAAGAATTTGCTGTGTAAGATTGATGACCTGAGTCCATGGCATCCAGAAGAGGATGAAAGGACCAAACTAACTCCATAAAGTTGTGCTCTGACTTCCATACATGCATTATGATGCACGTGTGTTGTACACATACCCACTATGTCTCAGGTTCTATACATAGTTTAACATATTTCTCTATTATGTTAATATCAAAATGGTCTCTTTTTATTTATGTATGTATATATTTATTTATTTATTTTCAAAGAAGTCACACTTTCTATCCTTGTATATCCTTATTCAAGGTCCCTTCCCCCTCCCGCCACATCAGGTCATTCTTTCTTCTCCAAAACTCCCCATCCCTTTCCTGGGCAGGCAGCAGACTGGTCCCACTGCCCATGGTCCCACTGACTCAATATTGCTTAGTTCAGTCTCCACTCCTGGCAGATCCAACTTTCTCCCCCTCCGCTCAAGAGTGAGTCAGGTGTTCCTCTAGGGGGAGTGAGATCCAAGGAGTCAGTCCAGGGTGTTTCTGATCCCAAGCTGTTCAGTGGTTGTGGTTTGCAGCTTTGGCATGCTTGGCTTTTTTCTTGTTTGTTTGTTTGTTTAGAGACCACTAATGAGTGAGTACAGCCCCTACTTATCTTTCTCAGGTTGTGATACCTCGCTCAGGAGGATATTCTTCAAGTCCATCCATTTGCCTGCAAATATCTCTTGCTTTGACTGGAACTTTTTGCAATCTTGTGGAAACCTGCATGTAGTACACAACAGGGTGCCATTTACACTGTTCATCGAATAATTTTAAAATCTTCTAGTTCGATAACGTAACGTACAAAGTATACCAGAAACTCTTCATCCAAACTTCTTCAATACTAAAGAGCTCTCATTATTCCAGTGTAGATCTTACTAGCGTCGTAGTTACATAATGAACAGTACCCTCTTTTCTGCATGGATCTCATTCACGTTCTCATCATAAGAGATTTTGAAATGAGAAAAACTTTAAATCAGAGGTCCTGTGATTTTTATCCAGAAGACAGTTTTTGAGCAGCTACAGTAGACTGAGACTCTGAAACTATAATCTGACAAAGGAGATGACATGATGTGGAAGGAACGCCAAGCTGTGTTTCCTTCCAAGTACTGATCATTTTGGTTTTCATAGCACTTAGCTCTTTTAGCTCTGATATGCATGTATTTCATCAGAAACCATAACAGGGAAGACATATTGGGTGATACAAAAACTAGATTCACTTACATTGAGTTAGCAATTTCTTCCTAAAAGGGACCTTTCTCTAGTAATGTACCAACTTATAACAGATATTTAATGAAATATGCAATTGCTCAAAAAAACATGGTTATTAGTGTCACAGCATAATGTATTTCCAAAAATGTATTGCTTTAGTTGAGGGACCGCTGTTTGGAATCTTTGAAGCTGAAGATGCCTTCTTTCTTTTCTGTAAATGCTTCATTCTTAATCCGGGAGTTGTGTCAATGGATCTCACAGAGAGTGATCAGTACTGACTCAGCATATTCTTATCTATGAGAAAGCGCAAGCTGTGTGAGGACTCATAACAACGTAAACACAGAACCTACTGGCAAAGGAGCATGAGCATGAGTAGAAGTCCACTGAAGAGCTGCCAAGGCTCTCCAGTGCTGGTAGCTTCCACTGGAAGCTCAGGCTGTTTCCGTGGGAGAGAGTGGGCTGCTCTCAAGTCCAAGGGCAGTTTGTTGATGTTTCTGTTTGGAAAGTCTCCAGAAAGAAGATCACAAATACCAACTGCAAAGTTTTACATTCTAGAAGGGAAGCCTCATTCTTGTGCCATTGCTGACACTTGTGATGTTTGAGTCAGAGATGTGAAGTTTTGGGAATGATTTCTTGAGAAGTCTCAGAGTGCATTCTACTGCTCAAATTTGGCCCACATCCATGCTCCACATCAATAGGGATCACATATTACTATTATTTTACATTTCGAATAGAAGTTGTTGAGTAGGGAGTATATTAAGATAAAAGGTATTATAAATGAGTGCTCTATTTTACAATAAATTCAGTGCAAGATGAAAGTGAGGTAGTATATATTCTGACCCTCTCTCTGTCCCTCTTTCCCTCCTTCCGATCCTCCCTCCCTCTTCCCTTCTTCTCTGTCTCTCTCTTTGTCTCCCTCTGTGTGTGCTATCTTTCCTCTCTTTTTCTCTGAGAAAGATTGATTCTAGAAACATTGTTCAATAAATACTGATGTTTCTGCCCTTACATAAAATGATTTTAACCTATATACTTCAAAGCATCTCTAGTATAATCGAAATGCTTAATATACTGAAAATACTGCCTCGTCTGTGTTAAGCTCCACTGCTTGGAAGATGAGAAGAGAATACTTCAACCTGTTTAGTGTACATGCAAATGTTTTTGAACATTTCCATTCTGTGTTTGGTTGGGCACACAGACACTTATCTCTATCAACAGTGTGTTCATTGTCATCTGTGAAGAAGTGCAGACTTCCACTCACCTCATCTGACTGAAGTCCATACGGTAGTCTTGTCAGACTCCCATCTGATTAGTTCATCTTCCAAAAGGGCTCTATCACTTTGAGAGTGAGTGTAGAAAAGGGATGAGCTAATGAACAATGGAAAGAAGAGGGGAAAGGTGCAAGGGGAAGGAGAGATTGGGGGAAGAGTATTATTATTTTGCACAGAAAAATAAACCCAAATACTTTAAAAAGTCAAAAGATCACTTTTAAAAGGTCTTGGTTTCCTTTCCATTGGTACTTATAAAAGGGATAAAGTTCCATGAAATTATAAGAGACATTAAAAGAGATTTTAATGTGACTACTCCATTTTATATTCATTCATACACTTATTATTTTAAATGTAAACATAAGTTGGTGCTACAGGCAATAAAATTATACCTGGTGTTTCAGTGTGTTAAGTAGCTGCTTTAAATAAAACATCTTTGATCATCCCTTGATTGGAAACAAGAGATTAAAGGGAGCCCATTTATGGCCTCGTGATTTTCAAAGAATCACTGTGTCGTTTACTTTTATAAAATGCATTCATTTAGGAAAATTACAAATGATTTCTGAAAAGCCACTCTATCAAAATGTAGAGAGACATGTGCCACACAACAGAAAAAGATCAAACTGAACTCAGCCTCGGCTGGAAGAGTCTCATGATCTCATTAATAATGAAGAGATGCAAAGCTCTGATCACATGGAATTTATTCTAACCAGAATTGCGAGAATTAATCTATGACAAGTTTGTTCTTATAGCTCTGAAGAACACTTTAAAGTGAGTCCTTACTCTTTTTTCTCTTATGCTCAAAGTGTGAAGTCATGATTAAATCTTCTGAACCAGTGATGTAATCAGTTCCATTCTATTGAAATTAGTTTTGTGTCTTTTTGAGATTTTTATTTCTGAAGATCAGTATAGAAAAATAAAACACTTTCTCTGACCTGTTACACATTTGTCATTACATAGAACTGCATAGTACATCAAGTCATCTTTTTTCTCAATGAGCATTTATGGTTCCTAATGATAATCATAATAGCTCCCACTTCCAGTGGTTCTCAGTGCCAGACACTGAGACATGTAACCAGCATGAAATATGATAGTCACTGTCATAGTGACCTGTTTCTTTAGGTTCCTGGCATAAAACCCATTTTTTTTAAAGAAGCACACTCTATCATAGTATTTTGGGAATGCTTGAGTAAGTAGAAAACTCAAAGAGGTTATTATGGCCCTGGACACCAAGATCTGAGGTGGGAGAATTCACAGTAATCAACAGAAAGTAATTATTCTATTAAATAATTTCATGATGAGGTAATTATTATTTAATAGTAATTTGAACACTTTGGTAAGGAAGCTGCTATATACCTCAGCTTTCTATGGGAGTATCTTAATAAAGGTTTCTAATTAAATTAACTGGAAAGAAAGTATCTATACTTTACCCTTACTAACTTCTTGATTACCTTTAATGTAGACACTATTTTGTAGTTGTAAGAACAATGAAAATCCACTAAAGTTGAAAATGGCTTTATTTTCTTGAAAAACATTCCAAAATGCCCAATAAATTCTTCTCTTACTTAGGATGCATTGACCTGATATATCTGTTCAAGTGTTATGACTAAAACAAAGCAAAACTTTTATTTTGGCTTCAAGATTTTCCCTTGACTTAGCTTATAATCAAAGAAGTAGTTTCATACCCATTGATAATTAAATAATAAATGAGATTATGACCCCCACATTAACTATACTGGAAAATGTGGTGAGACAGCAGCCTTGCAGTGGTGCCTTGTGCATCTGAGGACCATGGACACCTGACCATATTCATTAATTGGATAGAATTTTATCATAACTTGTAAAAATAGTTTTCTACTCTCTTCCTTTAGCACAGATAAAAAATGAGGAGCTATGTTATATTTGCTTTATTACTTTTTTTAATCTTACAGAAAAACCAAGGAGTATTTATAGAACTATAATGTCATCTATAGTATTATTAAGTCTTATTTTATCAAGTGGGAGATGTTCTATTATATTCCTTTTATGAGAACTTTTATGAGCAGATGTTAAATTTTCTAAAGTTCTCCTTATAAGTTGTTCAGAAGTCCATGATGCCTACCTGAGTTTTGTTCTTTAAATTGCTAACATGATAGACTAGATAACAGATTTTGAATGCTGTACCAGCTTAGCATGTTTGGGACAGAATTCATTGGATCACTGACTATAGATGTCTGATGTATTAGTACTTCTGATTTGCTTTAAGTTTTGTTAGGTATTATTGCACCTATGTTCTTGAGAAAATGTGGCATATGTTTTCCCATTGCTATATTTTTTATAATGTTGCCTTTTTAGGCTGAATTAAGGGATATTTTTTACTTCTACTGACTGAAGAAAAAAAATTATAAAATTTGTATCAATTATTTAAATATTTTATAGAATTTTATAGGGAATTAAGTGGTCTTTTTTCTACATTTTAAAGTTCATTGTTGACCTAGTCACTTTAGTGATGTCAGTTTGTTTATATTTGCTCTTTCTTGGTGTCTCAATTAGGAATCATATTTTTTAAGACAATGGTCATTTTTATGTAAATTATAGAAACCATAGGCATAAAGTTATTTATAATATTTTAATTATTTTCCCCATGAGTTCAACAATAAACACATTTTCTTTATTTCTGATACTTTCTATATTTTCTCCCTTTGAGTTTTTAGTCTAGGCAGCAATTTATATTTATTTATTATTTATTATCTCTATTTGTAAAATGCCAGCATTTGATTTTATTTTTTCTATTGCTTTCTTATATTTGATTTTATTTATATTTATTTGATTGCTGCTATTTGACTTAACTTGATTTGCTTTTTCTAGCTTCCTATGGTAAGGATCGAAACTATTAATAATAATTTTCTTTCATTTCTAAAATATCCACTAAATTCTTTATTTTTCACAGTAAAAAATATTTTTAATTTTAGTCTACAAGATTACTAAACTTTTTTTATTAGAGCAAATTTACTGAGCTTCACTTAAAATGTGACCTATATATTATTAACAAGTATGCTTCTTAATTTCCAAGTGTTTTATATATTTCAATAATCGTGGATTTGTGGTTTAATTTGTGGTTTAATTCTATTGTGGTTTAAGGACCTCAGTTATAGGACTCTATCACTTTGTGCCATTAACATAAATTCTGAGAATCAGGATGTGGTCTATCATGAATGTTCCACAAGAAATGAAGATGAGACAGATCGTATTTTTTGAATGGAGTACTGTACAAATGTCGGTAATGTTAATTTGATTGGTGGTATCATTATGTCAAGGCTTGGTGCTGCTGATTATCTGCCTACTTAATCTGTCAGTTACTATAAGAAGGGTGGTGAAGTCTTGATTCAATAATTAGTTTGTCTATTTGTCCTTTAGCTCTGTTATCGTTTACCTCATATATTTGGGGATAAGATATGGTTGAAAATTTTATGACTCTTGGAATGATGACCCTCTATCATTATACAATTTCTCTCCTTTGTTGTGATTTTCCATTCTTAATTCCTTTTAGAAGACAGTTAACATAGTCATAATCTTTGGTAGAAAGAGTTTGATCATGAAGTATATTTTTAGCTCTAACCCTATTGGAATGATAGAACTTTAAAATGCTCATCAAGTTCTGATTATCATTATAGTTTGAAAGCAGCATCATTAGATAAAAAAGCATTTTCCATATCAATTCTACTAAGCACAGAAGCTCAGCAACACAGCACATTTTAGTATATGAGTTATCTTTGATTGTAACTTACTTTGGAGCTATGGCTCTAGTATAAACAGAAATCTCAGCTCTTATCTTTTGCCATGAATGGGCTTAGATGCCAATTTCATTTGGTTTAAAATCACCCAGGGCACTCATATCTCTTTTCCAGGCTTTTTCCAATAAGAAATAATGGAGGGAAGAAAACTCACCTTCCTTTTGGGTGCAGCCTCCTACCAGGCAGCACAGATATAGAGTTCTGAGAAGAAGCAAAGCACGTAATCCTATTTTCAATTTGTCTTTCTGAGCGAGTGAATCTGTTGTTATTGATGTGATTGTCCCTTGGTATCAGACTCTATAATCTTAGTCTTCATATATGGACTCAATAGAAGTGTAAAGAATTAGGTCTGAAATATAATTGTTCATACTATACTCTAGATAAATATAAACAATTTAAAGCCTTCTAAATATGCTCTGAGAATATCTCCTGCAGCCAAGTGGTCAAAGTATTTGAAAACCAGCACAAACCTTTTCATTCAATTAACTGAGTATCACACAATGGTTAAGGTTTAGCTTCAAAGGTTGTCTGCCATTGAAATCAGGGAATTATTTGGAACAACTCTGTAATCCTGTAAATTGGGATGCAGATGGGCAGAGACGTTACTTGGGAATTTGAAGTTCTCGTTTGTGGATTCTTACTCTGGTTAATAAAATAATTTTAAAAGGGACCTAGAAAGAGGTTTAAAAACCATTTTAGTATAGATTATAAAAAAGAAAGAGAGAAAGAGGGAGAGAGAGAGAGAGAGAGAGAGAGAGAGAGAGAGAGAGAGAGAGAGAGAATAAAGGAAGGAGGAAACAAAGAAAAAGTACAGGCAAGTTAAAAATCCCAGTAGATGTTGAATGGAGAGAGATGGAGAAGACAGAAAAAGTAAATTTTTTTTTGCACATACCATTCAAGAAGGCTATGTTCAGCAATGAATGTCAACAAAAGAACAAAGACTATCATGGTGAAACTGAAGGGAGGTATCATAGAAAAAGTAAGAATGTTCAGAGTGGCAGGAAAAGCATACATGTCAAGTAATGATTTACAAGTCATGATTTTTGAGTCAGAGTTCAAGAAAGCAGGCAGCATCAGCTGTGAGTCCCATTCAGCATTGCATCATGGGAGGTGATCCTGAGCAGTGTAAATACATTGTTGAATCAAGAGAATAATTATTCTTCCCCTTTCCTTAGCATGTCCTCCTGTGAATTATTTTTACTAAGGAATTGTAGCCTGGCCAAGTCATTGATAGGGCCAGCTTGATTAACTCTCAGTGTAGGAGAAAATAACATATAATGTTCTGCCTTTGGGGCAGGTCAGAATGCACGTTTCTATGCAGAGAGAGAGGTACAACTCAGATTCCACGATTTTGACCCCAAGGAAGTATCTTTCACTTATTATGTTTCCAAAAGACCTTATATTTTTATCTTTCCATATAGAATTTTAAATCTAGTAAGGAAGAGTTGTGATGCATACCTTTTTAACATTTTCATAAAAATGAAAGATGAGGTTCAAAGTTGACCATGAAATAGGGGTCCATCCTGAATGACCCCTAAATCTCATGAGGTAAATAAACACCAAAAGTATAGAAAAACTTAAGTCTGTACAATTAACAAGTCCTCTGCTCAAGATTATATAAACAAACAAACAAAATAACAAAAAACCAATTGTCAGAGAAAGAAGACTTTGTGGTCTCTGGAGCTGCCCATAAGTTGTACTAGGCTCCAAAGATACAGCTTTCATGATTCATCACCTGTGGGGGGGCATGTTTTCAGTGATAAAGGTGTCTTTAAGAAATCTATGTCCCTGTAAATTATAATTAACCACAATAAATTCATTTCTTTGCCTATGTAGATTTTAGTGAAATTAACTTTTTTTCTGTCACCAGTGTCTTATTTAGGATAGATAGACTTTATTCATATCTTCTGAAGAAAAGAAGCATGCTGCTACCCATTATTGCCTCTGGACATCAAGTTTCAACAAACTCCTACAAGTGAGGTACATTTTTGTCACATAAAGAGAAACAACACCATACTTTTAAAGCACTTTCATAGTTTTGGAACTCATACAATCAGAGGAAATGGGATTATATATTGGAAGAGACTTTCAAGATTTAGCATAATGTTGAAAGTAATATAAAACCAGATTAGGTTGAGTCTATCAATATGAGTCCACTGAGCAGAGATACTTATTTTGATTTTGCACTCAGCACAATTTAAAAGGTTCAGTTTTGTTGATTGGTTCAGTATGTTTCAGTGATAGCCTGTGAATGAACCTGAGACTATAAATATCTCTTGCGTTAATGTTGCTTCTGGAGTGGAATATGCTGTGTAATACCCATTCCTTTAGGATGAGAGGGTCCAAAAATTTGCCATTTACTAGTAGTGTAAGAAAGAGTCCTATGAGAGGACAACCAGCACACAGGGACAGATCTGCCATAGTTTTCTTCTATGTGCTATATCTTAGAATAGGAGCCATTTGAGTAACTTAAATGCCTTGGATCTACTTAGACTTAAGAATGGCAAAGGCCAAGGGAAAACATTAAGGTGTGGCAGGTGATGAAATCATGCTTACTGTGATAAGAAGCAGAAGCAACTCAATGATCACAATGGCCTGTGTCTTGGAGCTCTATGGTGCTAGCTAATTAGCTATGCTGTTTTCAAAAATGAAATAAATAGCAAGTCTACAATTTTTTGATATGTATAAATAAAAATTACAAAAATATATAAAATCTGTTTTTGACCATAACAAAAGAGAACAGTGGCTCTTTATTCAATTTTCAAATGAGACAATTGTGAGCCAAGACCTTTAAAATGAAGGGGAGACCAGTTTGTTACAAAGAAAGACTGTTCTATTGTCCAGGCATGCTATTGTCCAAGAACATTTTATATCACTTTCTCTTATTATTTCCAAGGGAGAAAGACTTATTAACTTATACCAGGATACATTGAGAAAAATGAAATAATCAGATGAGCATTGGTGGGATCCATTGGTGACTGCCTTGAACTGAAGTTGATTCTGGAAGATTCTAGCCATCATTGTGACCTAACAGTCAAAGTAGGTTCTTTGAGTGTCATGAGATCTCCGAAAGTTTAGAAAGATCTGATTAGTGTTGGGCCCTTATTTCATTCTGTGATTATTCTCCTATTTCCAGAAATCATACCCACAATACCTGGAAACAGTCATGGTACTCACATTGGTTTTCTGAACAGTGGGGTGAGGGCTATTATGATTGATGAGACCAAGTGAAAGTCATTAGCATGACCTTTACCTGATAAAATGGTGAATTCAAAACAATGTGGCATCTTTGAAGAGATGGTAAAGATTAGGACTGCCTGTAAACATGACAAGTAAAATAGTGTTTCTACCACCTTCCATTTAACTATCCTATTTGTCTTGTGTCTGGACAGACCTTGGATAATGAATGATAGTTGACTATTTTAAACTTAACGAAGTGATGATTACAATTGGTTTTGGGCAGGGCACATGCTCATACATTTGTGTAGAAGTAAAAAGGGCATATATATGACTATAGATTGATTTATGGGATGTAGCCAGTGGTTTACCTGGATAACTGGGATGCATAAATGTGAAATAAGTGAAAATAATATAAACATATAAATAGACAAATGATGTAAAGACATGCATGTTCCATGAAAATTTTTACTAAAAATTGATTACAGTAGAGAAAGACTTCAATAATCAAGTAGAAGGGATGATTCCCTTATAGATAGTAGTCAATCTCTTTCTCATCTCCATTATTGCCCAAAGGTTACAAGAAGAAAGTACTCATTGAGATAGGGATAGAGGGTAGTCATGGGCTCAGAAATATACAATTATACTCATCAAGGCTGATGCTATTTTTGATGCCATATCTGCCATTAATGGAGACCAACAACAAGCCTATAATATGCCCTCATTCCCTGAGCTGACCAGCTAGTATATTGGTGACAGTTGGCCACAGATCATATTTGATCATTTCCATTTTGAAAGGGCAGCACTTTGTCCTTACTGGAGAAGGCAATTATTAGTTATTTTGCTTTTCTTGAAGGTACTGTTTCTAATATATTTATATCCATCAGCTTGAAGAATTTCTACTTTCCTATTTAGTACTGCTTCTGCCCAAGGAATTCACATTACAGCCCAGAAGCTCAGCAGTATTCAAATGTTCATGAAATTTGCTGTTCATATTAGGTTTCCTAACATCCTTAAGCAAAATCTCTAGAGTAAATTTTAAGGACAGCACCAAATATTTGACAATACTTTCAGGCTGGCAAAGGGCCCTATAAAAGGTTGTATATGCATTGATTCAGCGTCTAGGATATGGTGATGTTTCTTCTATAGTCAGGATTCATAAGACTAGTAATCAACATGTGGAAATCAGCACGTTACTGTTATTACCCTCATAGGTAGTGATATTTTGTTTATACTCTAAAATAAAGCTTGTCTGAAGATCACAGGGCAGAGCTAGCTTCTAGTTAACCATAAAGACTAGGCAGTGGTGGCACAAAACTTTAATCTCAACACTTGAGAGGAGATAGCAGGAAGATCAAGAATTCAATGCCACCGAGGGCTACTCAATATTGATCCAGTCTAAAAGAGAAACAGAGCCATATCGTTAAAGGAACACACCTTTAATACCTGCATTAGGGATGTGAAGAGCAGATGTGATATGGCTGGGAAGAGAGAAGAATATAAAAAGAGAGGAGCTCAGCCTACCCCTTGGACTAAAGATTTGGTAGAGGTAAGATATCTCTTTAGTGGCTCCTTTACTTCTCTGACTTTTCAGCATTTATCCCTATATCTGACTCCAGGTTTTTATTATTAAGATGAACTAGAATTTGCACTACACCTATACACTTACTAAGAAAAATATCTACTTCCTTTCCCCATGATCTTACAGTTCTGATAGCATAGAATTCTTAGTTACAAAGTGAGAGAAGATTTTACAGGTGAGATGATAGCCACTCTTTTTAAATATAAGCTATGACTTTCTTGGCTTCCCTATTCTCTGCATGACCATGAGCCAACAGGGTAATGATAAAGTTGAAATGCTACAGTGGTGATTAGCTCAGAGTATCAGGATTCTGTATGCTGTACTGCTGCATACAGAGGAAGAGCATGCTTCAAGTGCAGGCAAGTCCATAGGGAATTTCTTAGTGTTATTTTGCCCTGTGATTAAGATAAATGGGAAACCACAATCCAATCCATGTTGGGTATAAGTGATTCAGTCACTTCAGGAATGAAGAAGTTGGCTTCTTCTCCAGGCAGAGTCAAGATCTACTGAGTGGTGTGCGATGATATAGAGAATTTAGAATTAGTAGTAGAAGAATGAAGTTATGAATATCAACCTGGCCTCTAGGACTCATTAAAATTATTTATTTAGACTTGGAAATTATTTTCTTTGTTTTTTATTATTTTTATAGATTCCCCTTCCTCCAATTCTCCTAATTCTTCACCTCTGGATCCGCTCCCTTTTTGTCTTTCATTAGAACAGAACAGGCTTCCAAGAGACCACAACCAATCATGACAAAAATATAATAAGATGAAACAAAACTATATCAAAGTTGGAAACAGCAACAGAACAGGAAGAAAAGATTTCCAAGAACAGGTATAACATTTTTAAATTCTTTTTACTGTTTCTTTTTTTTTTGATAAATACAAAATAAAGAAGGAAAAAAAAAGAGTTTCACTTTTTCTTACTGTCAAAATAATAGTGTGGGTCCTTGTGCTTGCTGCTTAAGTCTCTATGAACTCATATATACCTTGGTTAGCTAATTCAGAAAATCCTCCTGGTATCTTCTACCTGCTTTGGCTTTTACAATTCCTTGGGCTCCTATTCTGCAGCACTCTTTGAGCTGTGTGGTAGTGAGTATTTGATGGAGACCTCTCACTTAGCCTTTTTCTACACATAACCTGTGTTGTGGATCTCTGCATTTGTTGCCAGAGGAAGCCCTCTGATGATGAGGAATAAAGCACTGATATATGAATATAGAACAACATTATTAGGAGTAATTTTATTTATTTTTATTTTATAGACAGGTAGTGTTTGGTTTTACATGGGGTAAAACCAAGGTAAACTAGGTTATCTTGTCTCTGGTTCTTGTTTACTCAAGAAGTGTATGATATGAATTCTTTCTTGTGGAGTGGGCCTAAATCAAATAAGACATTAGTTAGCTACTTCCCCATGTTCTGTATTTTTCTGAATATTTTACAAGCAGGAGAGATTACACTTCAAATTTTTTGTGGCTGTGTTGCTTTGAAATTTTAAAAGTAGACATTATAACTGTTATGGACATTTCTTTCCTATTACCTTTTCAGAAAGAGGCATGTGTGTGTGTGTGTGTGTGTGTGTGTGTGTGTGTGTGTGTGTGTGTAAAACACATTATCTATATATACTCTTCCCTCCAATTCCTTTATATTATGCAATAGTATTGATTAAGATCAGTATTTAAATATTAAATCAATGTTACCATATTTAAATTACAAGTGTCAAAAGAGTAAACATCCACAGAAGAATTTATCATATTCTGAAGGAAGAATTAGTGCAATAATAAAATCTTTATCTGGAAACTAAGGATAATATAAAAAGAAATTATGGAGTGCCAAGATCATAATAAATAAGCTGCAATGTCTGTAGTTGATCATCATTAGATTAAGAATGATCTAAGAAACATATCTCTGAGTGTATTTGTGAGGAAGTTCTAAGAAAGGGTTAATTGAAGGAAGAAGGCACACCTTCGCTGTGGGTAGCATTTTTAAGCAGGAGATCCAGATATTAAAAAATCCTTTAAAAAACCATGTATATTTATTTCCTTCATTTTCTTTTTTCTAAACAAGTGTATCCATGACTGTTCCTGTGATTCTCAAATGACATGATCACTCTCAATACCAGCAACTAACCCAACAACTTTAGACCTAGATTGGGTTGTGGAGTCTCATTGGATGTGCAGTTCATGGATCTATACCTGAACAGTGTGCAGACATTCCTTTATGGACTACCAAGCCCCTACTGTGTAAGCCAATCCAATAAATACTCATTATGCACATACAACATATATTCATGCACACAGACACACACACTCTATTGGTTCTGTTACATTAGAGAACACTGCCTAATATGCCTCTTAGAGAAAAAAATCCAATTTTAAATTCAGAATTTCATTTTTCCTTACTGTGTGTTTAATATATATCCTTTATAAAGTTAAAAATTATAAAGAAACTCATGAAGATTGGGATTGACTATGATTACCAAGATATTAAGACCCAGAAGAATGATAGTGCTCCATACTCTTTGATTTTAATATTTTATCACACCTGTTTATGGTCTATTCCCTTTCACAAGTTCTTCTCAGTTATGTCCTCCCTAGTCCACAGAAAAGGAAGGCTGGAGAAAGGAAATGGGGATAAAGCTTTTTTTTTTTTTTCAGTATGAAAAGGCTCAGGTAAGCTTTCCTATCATAGTACCCTTTTCTATGGAGAATGGCGTCAGCCATAGGGCAATGTTTTCTTCGCCTGTCAAAGAGGAATCTTTCTTGCTTTCCACTGTGACAGTTTGCTGGGATTCTTAGGGATAAACCCATGCCCAAGGAATTTGTAAGACAGGGATTGCACTACTTTTCTGCAAAGGCATGTTCTGCTTCGGTTGTTTGTCTGGATTACCATGTATATGTCACTGCTAGTTAGGCTGTAGCAGCATCCAGCCAAGTCAATCCCACCTGTGCTGTCTCAATTTCTCTTCATCCTATACTGATCTGGGTGATGACTTGCAACTAGTTCTCTGCCCCAAGACAACTTGTTTAGCTCTCAGATTGCTTAGTTTACGTATGCTTTTTTATTCACGAGTATAAGTGTGTGAGTAGCCATGGAGTCCAGAAAAAGGTGTTACATACTCTGGAGCTGGAGTTACAGGTGGTTGTGAGCTGACTGATGTGGAACCTGGAAATTGAATTCATATCCTCTGGAAGATCAATATATGCTCTTAACCACTAAGCCATCTTTTTGGCTCCTTTATAATTTTTATTAGCATATATTAATTATAAAACTGAAAGGTTTCATTATGACAGTTTCATATATTAATAAAATATATATTGATCATAGTCAGCTCTGACATTTTTTCTGTATTCTCCTCTCTATGCCTTCCCTTATTGTATTTGTAATAAATCCTGCTTTTTTTCATACTATCCATATATGAGATAAAACATGATATTTACCTTTGTGGGTCTGATTAAACATTTAGCATAGTGATGTTCAGTTTTATCCATTTTCTACAAATTGACTTAGTTTCATTTTTATGGTTGAATAAAATTCTACTATATAGATACAGCACATTTTCTTTACCAGTTCACCCACTGGCTGTCACCTAGATTGATTCCATAATTTAACTCTTCTAAGAAGTACTTTGATAAACATGACATGCAGTCAAGCGAAAGTCAGCTCACTGACTTTTTTTGGCCATAAACTCAAAACTGGCATGTCAGACATACTAAAATTTTAATCTGTTGAGGAGTATTCATAGTGATTTCTATAGTGGCTAAGATCACTTACATCACTACCTACAGTGAATAATCCTTCCTGGTCAAACTTGTAAATATATGCTGTAAAATTGTCTTTATGATAGTGATTTTGAATAGGTCAGAAGAAATTTTAATATAAGAGTTCTCTTTGATTTTGGTTTGGGTTTTGTTTGTTTGTGTGGTTTTATTTCTGTTAGAGACAGAATCTTGCTACAATGCTCTCAGTGACCTTAAACTCAAAGAAATCCTGCTACAACTTCCTGTAGTAGGATTTTTCTTTGGATCACCAGCTCACAAAGAATGACATGGAGACTTATTATTTATTGTGAAAGCTCAGCCTTAGCTTAAGTTTGTTCCATTAGCTCTTATAACTTAAATTAGGCTATTTATTTTAATCTGTATTTTGTCATGTGGCTCGTTACTTCATCCTTTCATACTGCCCATGCTGCTTCTTCTAAGTCTAGCTGGGAACTTTGCCTTCTTTTTAGCAGAGTTCTCTCTCTGCCTGGAAGTCCCACCAATATCTCCTCCCTAGTTATTGGCCATTTTGCTTTTTATTACACCAATCCCAGCATGTAATTTTGACACACTGCACAAATATTCACAATAATTTCCAAATGCTAGATTATAGTCATTGGCTCTCATGTTCAGTTTCAGCATAGTATGGTTTGTACATCCCTGATGACTAAGGATACTTGTTTCTGTATTTATTGGATGTTCGTATCTTTTGCTTTGAAAGTGTCTGCTTATAGCCACTGACTATTTGTTGATTGGACTTCTTGTACTTTTATTTTGTAATGTTGCATCCTTCATGTATTTTAGGTTTGAATCACCAGAAAAATGAATATTTGGAAGATAATTTCTTCCCTTTTGCAGGTCTCTGCTTCAGTCTGTGGATTTTTTGGTTAGCTACACAGAGGTTTTAAATTTGATGACATCTATTTGTCAAATCTTGCTTTTATCATCAAATCCATGCAGAATCACATTCAGAAAGTGAGTGCATATGCTCATGTTTTGAAGTGTCTGTTCTGAGTTCTCTTGCAGTGGTTCATGTTAAAGTGATGGATAACTGATTGCTAAGGCTTTTACATGATGCTGTTAAAACAGGAAGCCTTGCTATTAGCATTCTATTCTTTGCATCCTTAGTATTTTTATATAATAAGAGCTTAACCTTTCTCCTGTCCTTAAACAGTGTTTATGATGGCTCCATCTAAACAACTTAGAGAAATTCTTGTTCCAGATTATCTTTTTTATTAAAACATTCTTATTTTTGAATTCCATTAAGGTAGAAATAAGCCACAGTTTTTTTTTTTTTGGAGCTTTTGTTAGCCTAAGTATACACTTAACTTCTCTTGAAAAATGTTTATTTAAGAAACCATCTTTTTAATAAAACAAAAAGAACAAATTCCATTTATTGCATAGACCAGAAAATAGACGTAGACTATTAAAAATTGTGTGGTGGTGGTTGTGTTGGTGGTAGTGTGTGTGTGTGATAGCAGGTAATACTCCTTCTTAGGATATAATAGTCACTGTTTTGTTCAGTGTTGATTAGATGGATCCAGTATCCAAGTAAAGTATTGTCAACTAATGTCTATAGATTTAGTTATTTTGTCAAGTGACACTTAAGTCTATTTCCCTTAAAGTTCTGTGAATGACAGTGTTATATAATGCAGAAAAATCTCACAAAAAAATATTAGATCACTACGAGATGTGATTTTATAAGACTACCATCACATATGTCTACTAAAGTTTTCAAAACAGCATTATCCAGGGCATAGATATGCTACAAATAGACTGTTGTATCTATATTTGAAATTGTTTAAGATTTACAAGGAATTGCAAATAAAGTACAAAGAACTTCCCCTAGAGCAAAACTTATAGTGTCACAATCCAGATGCTAGCCTTGGTTTTACTAGCATTTTATGAGGAAAAATGCTTATCAGAGTTATTGAGTGTCCATCAGGAATCTGTACACTCCATATGGTGTGGTAGAAAATCTGAATGAAAATTAAGAAGGAAAGGTGGATCACTATCTGATTTCAAGACTGTGTGTCAATCGTGCAACAGAAGCCCAGGCAGATCATAGGAACTCTGCCTTGCTCTTCTGTGTTTCCTCCTCAATTCATGAAACACCCATTGAGATGAGTTAGGTTTGTGGATTCCTGGACATAACAGTCTCCAACAGAATTATTCCTAAACTTTTTATGAGTATAAACTATTTAATAGGAACTAAATATGTATCTTGTTTCTTTCCTAAATTTTAAATGTATGTTCAATTGACAAAGCATCATTATATTTTTGAAATGTCCATATCAACATATTAAAAGTTTTTGATCACTCTTTGGAATATCCATAGCTCATATATATATATATATATATATATATATATATATATATATATATACTTAACTCTAAGCATACCTTTTCACTTCTGACTAGGAATATTCTTCAAGAGGAGCAACTAAATCTAATTTTATTTTAAAGAAGGAGAGCCTTAGGACAATGTGTTCACTGTTTTAAGGTATATCAAGTATTAGAAATTTAATGTGACCAAATGAACTAAAATTAAAAACATGATTGAAAAATCTTAGTTTCTAACTAAAACCTCCTTTCAAGAATATGTTTTACATTTTTTTTCTATCATCAATGCCTTCTTACTAATAAAAGCAGAAACTTGAGATATTATTGCTCATACTTGAAAAAATACTTTGGTTGTGGTCTCTCAATCTATAATATTGCTCAATGCTGCTCACTATGAATCTCTCTAATTTTATAATACAAAAGTCCCAATTTCAAAGCAGGTTCAGGTTGTCTAGGTAACAGAATTTCTGACAAATTTATAATGTAATGCCTTCTGTAGCCCATGACATCTTTCATTATGTGTTTTCCAACTGCTATTTACAGTATAATGACAACTCATAATTTGTCAAAAAAAAAATAAAGAAGATCAATGGAGGTACCTCGAAGAGATGGACAGAGATGACTCTCTGGTATAAGTGAGTTGGACACAGGTCATGTGAAACATGCAAGACCTTGTCTTTTCTCAACTTTCTTCCTCATGCTCAGTCTTCTTTTGTGATTCTCCTATGTGTAGACCAGCAAAGATAAAAATACAGGTAAAAGTGAAAAAAAAATGTTGTGTCACCCTAAATTCATCAAAATTTATTGGGAGCAGGAGCAAAGTAGAATGGTTTCTTCAAAAGGAGCACTGTAGTATGCCATAATGAAACAAAGAACTCAAATGTAGGCTCTCAAGTGACCCACTATCCAAAATAAATAATAATTTATGTCAAGAGGGTAATGCAAAATGCTGACTTCATTTTTCTCCCAACCTGACATTCCTGGTGTGAAAGAATATGGCCTTTTCTAAATAATTAATTTGGTCTGCTGAAGACAGAGCTGATGACGAAACTGGAAGCACAGAGTTCCAATCTGCTGCTACCTGCTGTGGGATCCCACAAAGCACTCTTCAATATTTCAGCATATATTGTATAATTTCCACGATGTGACACAGCCAATATAAATGGCAGCAGAAGAGGGAAAATTTCCAAAAAGGTATTTTGTAGGCAGAAACAAATTGCAACTGAAGTAGCAAAACCTTTGAGAGGGTGTGGGATTAAAAGAAAGGTAAATTACAAATTTTAGAAAGAAAATGATTTTTCAAAGAAAAACTAAAAGGTTGGGGTAATGAAAGAAATACTCAAGGCTCCACTGCTATCAGTCAAAGATAAAAGCAGCAATGGAGAAATGTCTGATTTGTCATTTCTAATAAGAGCTTCAAAGAGTGAGATCAAATGTGATGAGAGTCTCTTTAAATGACTTTGGCTAGTATTCTAATACAGCTTCTTCAGACGTGGGACAAGGCATAAAGAGACAACATGAGGCTTTGTTGTTAAAAGCTGAGTGATGTTGTTACTGCATGCATAGTCCCTGAAACAAGGATCTCTAAAATATTATTTCCCCAGCCCCTCCACACCATGGTCCTGGAACCACAACTGGTGTCCTATCTGAAACAAAGAAGGCTTAGTGCTGACTCCATCTTTTTTCCTGAGCTTTTGATTTAGAACCACTAAGCAGTTAAGGAGGCAAACTAAATGAACATGTTTGTTCTGAAGTCATGATGGACATTTTGTAAAATACAAGGAGCAAGTGTGAGAAGATGCGACAGAAGAAAAATTAAAAGTGACTGTTTGAAGATGAAAGAAGCAAGGAAAAGCAGTCAAGATTAGTAAGTGCTCCTAGCAACCGAAACACAAGCCCAATGGCTCCTTCAAAAATTTGAGAGATCACAAGTGACTAAATTAATGATACACATTTATGACCTGAGAAAAACAAAAATAACCCAATTCCCTCAAGAGCAGACTAATCAAAATTGGTACATAAATTAAGGAAATAAAAATAAAAGAAAAACCATAGAAAGAATGAATGAAACAAAAGTTCATCTCTGAAAATACAAATTTACCAAATAAACCCTTAACCAAATTTCTCAAAATAAAAAAAAAAGGCTCAATACATTTGGAGATAAAGAGGGGACCAGTAAAACAGATATTCATAAAATATAAAAAAAATATGGAGAAATAACTTTAAAAACTATCCTTCACTAAATTTAAAACCATAAAAGAAATGGATGAATTTCTATACGCATAGGACATACCAAAATTTAAGCCAAAATGCTATCCTTTAGTCTTGAGACTAAAGTAGTTCTAAAAGACTCCCAACTCCAAAAAGCCTAGAGCTAGATAAACTATCTAAAGAATTGTATCAGAACTTCAAAGAACAACTAATACTTACACGATTAAAATTATTCCATAAGATAGAAAAGGATGGAAGTCTTTCAAACTCTTCTTGTAAAACTAGTCTTACTCTCAAACACATAAAAATACTATAAACAGAAATATTAACAACCAGATATTCCTGTTGAATACATATCTAAAAATTTCTCAAATAAAAGACTTAAAAATCAAATTAAATATCACCTGAGAAAGATCATTTATCTGACTTTATCACAAAGATGCAGGGATAGTTGATTACATGAATATCAATAATTGTAATTTTCAGTGTAAGTCAACTAAAGGATAAAAATCACATCATTTCAACAGATACAGAAAAAGTCTGTAAGAAATCTGATGTCTCTTCATAATAAATAGAAGGAGTGTATACATTATACAGACTCTATATGACAGAGCAGCAAACAATATTATTTCAAATGAAGAAAGTCTCAAAACAGTTACACTAAGATCAGCCACAAGACATGGTAGTGCATTTGCTCCACTTCCATCTAATACAGTAGTTGAGCTATTAGCTAGAACTATATGACAAGAGAGGAAAACAGGGGGTAAAAACAGGAAAAGTAGAAATGAAAGGATCCCAGTTATCAGATAATAAAATTTTGTACACAAGAGACTCTAACAACTCCATCAAAAACAAAACAAAACTCTTAGAGTTGATATGTACAGAACGGAACAATGCACAAAATTAACCCTTACAAATCACCAGTTTTGCCATAAAGCAATGACAGCATCCCAATATAGAATTCAGAGAAACAATACCATTTGCAGTATTCACAAAAATACAAAATATTGATGAATAAACCAGCTAAAAAATGAGAATCCTCTACATTGAAAAATGTAAGATCCTGAGGAATGTAACTGAAGAGGACACTAGAAAAATGATAGACAATACATGCTCATGAATTAGAAAAATTAATTTAGTGAAAATGATCATCCTCCCAAAAGTAACCTACATATTCTATGCAATTATAGCCATAATTCAACACCATTATTAACAAATCTAGAAAAATTAACCCAAAATACTATATGTTAGCACAATTGACCAACTATAACTAAATCAACCATGAAAAAAGGAAATACTGCAGGAGGCATATTATATCTGATTTCAAATTATTGTACAGATATATTGATTCATAGGATAGAAAGAAAGATCTAGGCATAAGTCCACAGCAATGCAGCTCCTTAAAATTGACAAAGATGCCAAAAATATACATAGGAAAAATAACTATGTCTTCCATAAATATCATTGGGGAAACTGGATTTCACTTATAGAACAATGAAAGTAGATTCTTCTCTCTCACCCTGCGAAAACTCAACTTTACATGAACCAAAGACCTCAACTTGAGTGCTGTTATTCAGACACTGATGGAGAAAAAAATGTAGGAAATGTGTTTTAGCTTACAGGCACAAGAAAGGACTTTCTGAACGAGACTTTTGTGGCCCAGGAAATAAGTCCAACAACTGACATTTGGGATTTTTATAAAACTGTAAAGTTTCTGTGTCACAAAGAAAACTGTCAGACAAGTGAATAACCAGCCCGCAGAATGGGAGAAAATCATAGCCAGCTGTCCACCTGACTGATGGTTAGTACCTATACCATGCAAACAACTAACATAACCTAGACATCAAGAAAATATGCAATCCAATTAAAAATGGTCTATGGTATCAAGAAGAAAATTTCACAAAGAAGAAATACAAATGATTAGAGAAACTGTTTTGAAATATCAACATTTTAACCACCAGGGAAATGCAGTTTAGAACTACTATAAAATTCTTATGTTATTATAGTCCGAACAGCCACTCTATCAGGAATACTAATGATAAGGAATGTTGCCATGGACATGGTAGAAGACAAATGCTTATGAATTGCTGGTTGCAGTGTTTACAAGTACAGCCCCTTTGGAAAACAGTCAGGGGCTTTGTTAGAAACCTAGAAATAGAATTCCCAACTATACCTGTCATAGGCATATACTCAAATGACTGACAGACACTAACATACCTCTGTTGATAACTCTTCCATTCACAATAACTGAAAATACAATCAACCATGAAGTCTAAAAACAGATGAATGAATAAAAAAGTGACACCTATAAAAATAGAATATTACTCAATGATAAAGGAAAATGTAATTACTAAACTAGCAGGTAAATTAAGAGAGCTGGGGGAAAAAATGAGGTAACTCTGGCCCAGAAAGACAAAGAATAAAGCAAAATTATGAAGTAGAAGTGATGTAAGACATGAAGTGTGCCATGTTTTACAGTCTACATTTTATGAATATTTCTACGTCTTTTTAGTATGAATGAGGATTTGACAAGAGCAATGCTGTATATTCTACAGTTTGGGTTTGTGGTCTCTGAATTCACTTTATCCTGTCCTTCAGTAGAATATTGCCTAAAATCTGCTCAACAGAAAAGTACATTCTAGGTCACCTGTCTTAACTTCCCATCTGCCCACCTGTTCTATCAGTTACTGATAACACAAAAAGTCTCCACTGTAGAGACGCATCAATGCCTTTCCTTTAGATATTGTCAATGCTTTTTCCTGATGTCCTTTTGTCTGTGACACACATACATGTTGAGGTTTGTTTTTGTACTTTTTGAATTCCTGAGCTTTTTACTATTATTTCAGGTACTGCTTTTCTACTGTGGCTTCTTTTTAGAATCCACAATAATTTTCTATTGATTGATGTTGGCATGGGTCTGCTTTGGCTATTTTTGTGCTTTGAATTCAAGTATTCAGGTTTTTGTACTGAAATCCCCTTCTTATATACTGTGTGTGACTGAGTTTTTCTACAATTGTCTAAAATTTATGAGAAATTACTCTTAACTATTGTGATAAAAAAAACAGATTAGATTGATTATCAGCAAGGATTAACAGCCACCATCTTTGTAAATATATTTCCATTTATTTTATTTGTTCAGCTGTTTTTGTAACCTGTTCTCTTGTTAACTGATAAGTTTTAATGATTCTTCTAGATATACTTTTTTTTTATTCTCTTAACACATTCTGTAATAGAATAAACATTTGTAATGATTTTCTTTAAAAGCTAGGACTAAATTCCAAGCTTCTCTTTGATGATCCCTCTATGATGTTCATGAACAATGATTATTAAGAGTATTTTAAAACCTAATCTGCATTGTTCCTGATGTGGTCTTCATTTCCCTTCCTTCGTATCTTATTATTGCATAATATGTTGCTAATGTTTTTAATTCCCTCTTCGTCATTACAAGGAAGATAATCAGTAGACTGTACTTTGATCTATTATCCTCACATGTTTTTGTGCTGAGTTCATTCTTTTGAGTTATGTTGGTTTCTTTATGTCTAAATATCTCATTTGTCATTTTCTCCCATAGCCAGTCTGGTATTTTTTTTTTTAAAGAAAATTCCTGGAGCAAAAAATTTCTACTTGTTTGATATTACTTCTTTTACCATTACTGTGTGTGTTCATACTATTTGAATATTTTCTTATTCTATTTTCATAGTCTCTGAGGAGCCTTTTTTTGATTCATATCTCTGTTTTTATTGACCAAATGGTCAATATAGAGTCATATTTCTATACTAGGGATTTTTTTCACAGTCTTCCTACTGGATTTTATATCTGATTTGTCTTTCTACAGTTCAATTTATTTATGCATGTTACATTTTATTCTGTTATTAATATCTATTTAATTATTTGTTTGTTTGTTTTGAGATAAGATGTCTCTGTGTAGCCTTGAGTGTCTTCTACCTTGCTCCATAGGCTAGGTTAGCATCAAGCTCACAGAGATATTCATGCCTCTCAAGTAGTGGGATTAAAGGCATGAGTCATTGTTATTTGGCCTGTTTATGTTATTAGGTATTTGTTTTACATTTAACTTTTTTATTTTCTGAGATTCTTGGATCTTTCATTAATATTGAAGTGTTTTCATCCATCACTCCTTTAATATGTCTTTCTGTCCCAGCTCTCTTTCTTGTTCCTCTGACAGTCTTCTGTTCCTTATTTTAATTGGTGAAGTTTTGATTGACTGAGTTTGCAATTCATTGATTCTTTCCACTGTGCATTGGATTAATTTACTTGGATATGTCGGTTTTAATTTCTTTAGATTTCTCTAATTCTTCTTCCATCTCTCTGCTCACACTCCTTGCTAATTTTGTATAATTCTACCTTTCCCATTAAAACATTAATATTTTAATAATAACCACTTTAATTTTGTATTCAAGTATTTATGAATCCAATTTTAACCTTTCATCTGTCATTTCAGTGTAGGTCAATTCTAATTGGTCTTCATAACAAAAACCTAGAGTCAGTATAGAAATAAATGCTAAAAGATCAGGGAAGTAAAGGAGCCAGCCAGTAGAGAGATTTTTTTAACCATTACCAAATCCTCAGACCAAAGAGGGTTTGAACTCCTGTCTCCTCCAGCCTTTTATTCCTCTGTCTGACAAGTCATATTTCTTTCTGTCTCCACCTCTGTAGTGTTAGGATTAAAGGCTTGTGCCTCCCAAGTACTGGGATTAAAGGCATGAGCCTCCTCTACCTGGCACTGTTTCTCTTTTAGACTGGATCAATATCTTGTAGACCAGGGTGGTCTTGAACTTCTGGTGTTCCTGTTTCCTTCTCCTAAGTGCTAGAACTAAAACTGTGTGCCACCAGTGCCAAACCTCTATGGTTTACTAGTGGCTTGCTTTGTTCTGTGATCTTCAGCCAAGCTTTATTAGAGTACAAACAAAATACCAAAACATTTCCCCCTTTTTGTCTAAAATTTAAAAAGGTTATAACAAATATACAATAACTATATATGATATATACAGTCAAGAATTACATTAACAATATCTAGTTTATTAACATTTGAAAAACTCAGATAAAATATTTCATTATTTATCTTATCTTAGTGAGTCCAAAAAGTTGTACCTAATTCACTTTCTATTTTAATTTGCACAACAAACCCCAAACTATCTTTTGATGTCTCTTTACCACATACATTTTACATCTCTTTAGTTAATTTCTTATCTAAATTTGTTAACATTTTAGATTCTATATTTCCTTGAATCTTGCTATAAAGTTGAGCATGTCATATCTAGTAAATGCTTTAGACTACATATGCATTAAGTATGAACATTTATATTTCTCCATTTAGAAGATGGGATGTGTTAAGTGTTTACTGTAAATGTATGGATAGAATCATTATACATATATCCTCATTGGTAGCTTCAGGGCTTTCCTTTATTCAGTAGAAGAAGGCTGTGATTCTAAGTGCTTTGAACTTTCTGCTGTTTGTTTGGATGCTTCCTAACATGGTTCATACTGATTGTATGGCAGTCTTTTCTGCACTTGCTCACATCAGAGATGATTCCTTCACAGGAATTCTATTCCTTTAATAGAGAGAACCCTTGTAGTGAGATTATGCTTGAAATATTGTAAATAATTATCTTGCCTATTAGTTTAATAAAAATGCTGATTGGCTGAAGGCAGACAGGAAGTGTGGGTGGAGCTACCAGACTGGGAAAACTCTGGGTACAGGAAGAACAGGCACAGATGCCACAGAGCTGCCAGGAGATGTAGAGGAAATGCTGCTGATGAAAGGTACTGAGCCACATGGCTGAACAGGATAAGAAAGATGTATTAGTTTAAGACTAAAGAGCTAGCAAGTTATATGCCTGGGCCCTAGGCATATAAGCATTAGCAAGAAATTAATATAAGCATCCTTGTGATTCTGTGGTATCGTGTGTGTTTCTGCCAGGCTGCCAGACTGTAGGTCAAACAGGAAAGTCTGGGAGAAAAACCTATATAACAAATCCTCTTTCTGATTTACATCTCCCATAACTCTAGAGTTTTATTTCTCTTTCTTCCAGACCTAGTTTAGTTTATTTTTATTTCTGAAAGATTTTCCCCTTTCGTAGAAAAAACCAGGAAGTCCAAGGCATGTGAGAATCTTCCAATAGCTTCTTTCTTCCCAGAGGGAATCTTCTCATGTACTCTCTGGGAAGCTGGTGGTATTCCTGGAGAAAAGTCTGTGGAAGTATGGGCCCCAGGTGAGTTGATGACAGTGTTTCTTTTAAAGAGCCTTTATTTAACTCTTACTCTTGAATAAAAATAAAAAATATAATAAGACATTATTATAATGCATCTTAATCATATCCACTAATCCCCCTCCATCTCTTTCCCAATCTACCTTTTCCTAAATATACTCTGTCCTTATCTACTCACCCATCTTTGTGTCCATTTTTGTTTTATTTATTTAAAACCTAAATTTTCAGGGCTGGAGAGATGGCTCAGCGGTTAAGAGCACCGTTTGCTCTTCCAGAGGACTGGGGTTCGATTCCCAGCACCCACATGGCAGCTAACAACTGTCTGTAGTTCCAGTTCCAGGCAAACACCAAGGCAAATAAATAAATAAATAAATAAAGTTTAAAAAAAAACCCTGAATTTTCTTGTGTTGGGATTTATAGTGGGCTTGGTTTAGTCTGTAAGAGCTACACTGCTAGGAAAAAGTGCCCCTTCTCCCCCAGCAGGTATCTATTGACAGTAGCTCTATGGCTGTGATGGGGTTTCATGTCCAATTCCAATCCACATGCTGGGATATGTTCTGGTTTGTGTATGGACAGGGGTTTTGCTCTTTGTTGTGAGCACTGTGAATATATAGATATAGCTACCCTTCATCACTAGGCAGTCTACTGTTATATTTAAGTGTTTGGTGGTTCTTAGGCAATAGACCTGTCACATATAGAAAATCTTGGGTATTGTATCATTCATAATAGGCCTGTCACTCCAGACTTTAGTGTGGTAGTAATCTTTGCTTTTGCATAAGCTCAAGGAAAGTAATATTCCTGTTTTCAGGGTTTTAATTGGAAGGGTGGAACAGTTGACTCCCACCCTCTTAATATAAAGAAGCCAACAGAAAAGTCATCAATCCCATGTTTTTCTAACTCTATTAAGCCCAGAGTTAACTGCACTTGCCCAGTTCTGTGGGCATTTTCTTGTTTACACCTCCTTTCTAAGTGATAGCATACTGTCTTGTTCTCTTCCTCCTGAATGTTAAGATTTTGTGCACATTTTGGCATGGTTCACATATATACCCCATTATCTAATGGTAGATTTCTATGGGAACAAAGTAATGTGATAAAAAGCATAGGCAGATAGCAGAAGACTCTTAAGGGCTATTTCTATGTAGGAAAGAGCTTTACTGTCAGATGAATATGTTTACGATTAACAGAAAGGTTATGATTATAAAAGCAGAGAAGGAAAGAAGAAATAGAATGGGAAGGGAAGAAGAGAGAGGAAGAGAGAGCAGTGAGGAGCTCCCAAGAGAAGACAAAGGCAGAGAGAGAGCAAGATGCACATGGAACCTTGCTTTAAAGAGGGCTTGACATCAGAGCCCAGGCGAGGGCATGGCTCTTAGAGACTAACACTGCAACTTGATTGTTGGTTTCTGTGACATCCCATTTTCCTCTTCTGATTTTTCTCAATTCTTTTTTTTTTTTTGTTTTCCGTCATCTAAATTAATTATTAGATTTTCTTGGACTCTTTATATTTCTCTTACTAAAATGTTCTTTTTTATACCTTCAAATACAACTTATATGAGAAAATATCTAGAATTTACATTGCCAACTCACACTGATTCTGTTACAACCAGACAAGTAGATGGACTTCCATTTTGGGAGGCTCTTGCTAGAATAAACTCAATTGTGTTATTGAAGGTCAAATCCGTGATGACTGGATTCAACTCACTCAGAACTCATCCCTGAGCTGGGAGCACTGTCTGCTTCCACAAATAGCATAGCATCAGATCAAAGCCATTGATATGTGATCACTATGTGATATTTTCCCAGGGTCTAAATGTTTAGCCTTTCTTTATATAAAACTTTCCATATCACAGTGTCTGACTTTAAACCATGAATTCTTCTTCAGGATCTTCTCTCCACTGTTAACTTCTTCCTTTGTGTTGCTCATTAATGAGGTGGTAGCCTCTTAAAGATTAATTACCCAATTTTTCAGCAAATTTCGAAGAAGAGCATCCTGTTGTTCTTAGCATCTAGTCTCATTAACTTCTTCTGTTGTCTATGCTGCACTCATTGTGTGCAGTTTACTCTGCATAGAACACATCCTGATAGTTAATGTGTAAGTTTCTCTGTTTTTGGAGATGATTACTAGATTTATTTAATAAGGAATGAGCGTTGTTTATTCACTAAGAATTTCTCTGCCCAGCACATGATCTCTGGGTTGCATGAGTAACTTCTTTCCTTTAAAAGGTAAAGGGCTGCAGGAAGAGCTCAGCAGTGAAGGGCATTTGCTGTTCTTACAGAAGACCCAAGTTTGGTTTACAGCACCCATTGTAGATGGCTCCCAACCACCTACAACTGCAGCTTTATGCAGCCACACATCTCTCTCTCTCTGTCTCTCTCTCTGTCTCTCTCTCTCTGTCTCTCTCTCTCTCTCTGTCTCTCTCTCTGTCTCTCTCTCTCTCTCACACACACACACGTAGAAAAAAGAATTTAAAAAATATGGTAGGCATTCACTTTTAATCAAGAGATACTTGATTGGAAAGAATGGAAAGCAAGAATTAGATGTAAGAAAGTTTTGGATACCAGATAGCTTTTTAACTACCATGAGGAAGTAGGCAGCTAAGAAGCAGGTGGGAAATTCAATCATAGATACAGGGAATCGAGGGTGGAGTCAGGAGAGACGTGATCCAGCTGCCCAAGAAGCAATATGTAATGTACAGGGAAGTTATGGGTCTCATAGAAAGACAAATTAGTAGAAATAGTTTAATATGTGAGAGTTTGTTAGCAATAAGCCTGAGTTATAGGCCAAATAGCACCTAATTTAAAATAAGCATCTCAGTCATTGTTTGAGGCTGAGCAGCAGAGGTACTGCAGACAGGTCCTGACTTTAAGCCGTAAGGGTCAGAAATTTCATACAACAATGTGCAGTTAATGTATTTAGTTTAATTAGTAAAAAGTAGTCTAAATATCATAAAATTAGGCACAGAGTTGAATATATTGTACAATGAGATAAAAGGCATACAACTCTATTATTAAAAAGTGGATTGATTTACATGGAAAAAAAGAAGTCACACATATATATGGCTATAAATAAATATACCCACAGATATTAACCAGCTAATTGCAAAGAAACTTGAATTAAGTTATATAAACACTGTATCTGTGATTATTATTGCCTGGTTATTTATATCATAGGGTTTATAAAAGTTTCTACTAAGTAATGAAATGTTAGATGGCTTGTCTGATTCAAACATATAAACTTTAAATGAAGCAAATTCATTGGTATATATAAAGCATTTTCTCAAGAGCACAGCTGTGCCATTTTATTCCAGTGAAGCCTCCTCCCACTTGCCAAAATATTTAGACGCACCGACATATAGATGGAGAATCATAATGGGGAAGGAGGAAACAGACAATCTGTAAAGAGTAAATCCTACAACGTATATTTGTGCTTTGTATCCCTCTGAATCTATTGCCTTTGAGGTGTCATGTGACAGAAGCAGTGGCAAGCTTAGCCAGAGCTGAGTCATACATACTGCTACAAATGTTTTATGACCTGCCTTCCTCAAATAGCTCTCCAGCTTTGTGAATACAAATATTTCACATAATCTGCCCCAGGTCAGCTTTAGTGGAAGATCATAGTTGCCTCCCAATATTATCATTCTCAGCCAGCAGAGGGGTTCTAACTGCTGTGTCAGAGGAAACAAGATTCCATCAAAGGTCACTGGTATCAATAGCACTTACTTAGCACGCACATGAACAATTGCTTTGATTTAATGACTTCTTGTCATTCTTGCTGCTTTTCCTGCTGTTGCTCTCCTGGTGGAGACAGAAGGAACACGTGGGCTGTCATAGACAGGCTCCTTCAGTAAGATGATTGTAGTTATGATACAAAGCTCAGAACTGCTCTAGGTGCCCATGCTTTTGGCTCCTGCAGTAGCCTTTCTTCTGTTAGCTATGACTCAGTATGACTATGACTTCAGCCTCATTATTATTCCACTGGGCACACTTGCAAAGCACACCTCTCTCTTGTAATTGAAGTAATTATCTTAATCAAGATATGCTGATCATGCCGTTCGGTCAACCGTACTATCTGAAACCTCCTTCCCTATCTCTTCATCCTGAGTATTTGTTATTACACCCGTGATATAAATGTAGTCAATAAAAAATTAGTCAGTTTGTAGTTGCTACCATTGTTCCCTACATTTTTTTAAAAATAGCTTAACATTTTTTATTTGTCAGCATTGTAGGCATTATCTTACTGGACCAAAGATTCTATGTCTTGCTTTAAAAGTAGAAAGTGAGTAAAAGTAAAACCAAACCAAATGAGAAGTGCCAACATGGATATTCATTGCTGATATCTCTGACCTGCACTTCCAAGAGCTCTCAGTTTTTAGCCAAAAACTATCATCTTACCAATCTGTAAGCTCTTTAGACACCCCTTTTCCTTAAAATACCTAGCTTCCTTTGTGTGGTCTTAACGAACAGTAATAAAACATAAATGGATGTGAGCTGCTGGACTGAAGGGTTAGTAAGCAGACCCTAGCCATCTTAACCCCTAGGCTCCACTAGATATAACTACCAAGGTGGATGTAAAAGCTACAGCAGCAATAACTCTCACCTTTTTTAAGTTATATATTCACATATTTATTGGTTCTTCAAAACTGTTCCCCCATGGTATGTGTTTATATGAGGTATCATGATATTAAGCAATGGGCAAAGGGACACATGGTCTATGTTCCTTGCTCTTTTATGCTTAATAATAATTAGGTGTTGAATTTTATGAACTCGGAACAATATGATTTTCTGTGGGTTATTTGAAGGTGAGTTAGTTAACAAGTTATGGTCTAAAAAGAATGCAATGGAGAGTTTTGAGTGCAATTTTATTTTATGTAATTGATAGCTTGGGAAGAAACACTATCTTGATAGTTAATGTTGATTGATAGCTCCATGCGGTTTAGAATCGCCATGGGAATGAAACTCTAGCATGTTTGGATTGAGCTTCCACATTAGGGCAATTTAGACGGGAGGACTCACTCTAAGGTGGATGACTTCATTTTATGGTTGGGAGGAGAAGGTGAACTGAGCATCAAAATCTTCCTCCCTCTCTCCATCCCTCGCTCTGTCTCTCTTGCTGACTATGGATATAATTTGGACAGTGGTTTAAGGTTCCTGGTGTCCTACCTTCTCTTCATTATGGACTGTAATGAAGTGGACCAAATTAAACCTTCCTTTCCCTAAGTTGCTTTTGTTGGGTGGTCTAATGTAATATGTCTTTACATTATTGTTCTCTTCTTAATGTTCAGCTGAACTACACTGACTGTGGTACTATGTCTTCACAAAGTTGAACTAAAAGTGTTAGTTGGTTTTTCTTAATAGAGACCTCCTTCTATGGTTATTAAAGTTGTTAACTTCCATTCCTTTGCCCCCCCCGCCCCCCCCCCGCCCCACACCATTGCTTTCTGGCTGCCGGAAATATGCCTGTGGATTCCTGGGTACTTTCCTGTGTGTCTGCTCTACTGCCTTCTCCAACAGTACCAGTAAAGTTCTCTCTCTGATTTTTCTTCTGTACCATCTTTGTAACTCTAGCTAAAAAGTCATTAGTGCTTTTAGGCTTGTGATTAGACCAGATCAACTCAGAGAACCCCCCAAAACAGTTACAAAATCATCTGGTATTTGCTCCTGGCTGCTTTAATCAGTCTCCTTTCCAAGGTGGAATGCAGATCCCCCAAGTCCTTCCTAATGCTGGATTTATGCTGCCAGGTGAAGTACATGCCATCTATCTACTGGATGACCATTGTCATGAGTTGAGAGGCTTTGCCTGGGTTCTATGGGAGCTAATTCCAAGGGACAGAGCTGGGCATGGCGGTATATCCCTGTCAAACTAGCTTTAGGTAAGCAGATGCAGGAGGGACTTCACAGCTAGAGGTCAACTTGGACTACAGAGAAAGCTTGAGTCAAAGCCAAGGACAAACCTAAACACAAAATGCTCAAAAATCTCCATAAGGGAGAACCTTTCAAACAGTATTTACACTACAGAATTTTTCTCTTTGGGTTCTGCTGAAAAGTCTCTAGAGCTGCTCCCTAGAGCTCTTTAAACCCCTTGCTTGACTAAAAAAGCATACGCACTTTAAAGATTACCATCAACCTCCAGAGAGTTCTCCGTGTGTCCCAGGAGCCGATGTTTGGATGTTCTAATATTTGTGAGAAGCAGTCTGTCTCGTTGTCGGGCACATTCATTGCAATATTAATTTAGAGAAGCGCATGCATGCTCCTCCGAGCTGCACACAGCTACATTGTGGGTTATCACTTGACAAACTGCTCCTTTCAATGCAAAGGGAAGACAGTGCTTTGAATGGTTTTCACAGGGCATTCTTAATTCACTTTCAGTTACATTTACCACCAAATGTTTAAGCAACATAGGAAAACAGACCAAGAAACACTGCCTTTCCCTGTTACTCAGAAAGAAACACTGTCAATGCTCACTCACTCATGTTTCCCAGACTTCTGTTATCTGAATAATTGGACTAGAAAAAAATGGAATTCCTGGACTATCAAGTGTGTGCTTATTAACCTAGGAAAATTTAAAGGTAGATTTTTAAATGAAATAATAATACTAAGGTCACTTGTTTTGGTTTGGTAAACATTGATCTTAACATCATTCAGTGTTTCTCCAAGATAAAGCAATCCATTCAACCACAAATCCATGTGCAGTCCAACCCCATCGCTCTGAGTTTGTGCCTGTAGGTTATATTTCATTTCAGATCATCAGCACGTGTGATAGTACTCGTGTATTAAGCACACACAAGTGTTTAAAAACCCCAAGTTGACTTTCATCTGCTGTCATTAAGTCTCTGTTTTTTTAGTGCTTAATTTGATTTTATTTCTTGGTTAAATTTCATCTTCAAATAACGTTCTCTATTTTTCCCAAAAGGGATTATTGGTGTCACTTTGGTCCTTTTGAACTTGAAGAAACCGTCATCTGATTATAAAATTCTTGAGACACCCTTTCCTTCAGATCTTCATTGACATTGATCTACTGTCGGCAGGAATTTAGCCTCTTTGTGGAGGTGCCTTGGCTGAGAAAATGTTGGGCTGTTTAGGTGGATTTGTTTCTCTACTTAATTGCTCATAGTTCAGCCTGGTAATTAAGTGACTTCACCAGAATTGACTTTACTAGCTCTTTTTTTTTTTTTCCTTTGCTGAAAAGGATGCTCTCTAGGGATCTAGAAAGTCACACTGTGAATTCAAAAGGCATCTCCTGTGGGAAACCTGAATAGTAACCTTCACATGTATTCAGGATGGGCACAGTTCTCTGTCTTTTGGAACTTGGTCATCTAGGGTCTGTCACTGCAATATTTACAAAGGACAATTCATTTCACTTAATTGTATAGGACATCCCCAAATCTGCCCCATATCCTCTTGATCTAATCAACTTTATTAAAAAACACCTTTCACCTCTATAATGGTATTAGCTTTCCTTGTTAATCTCTTAACTTCAGAGAGTCCACTTTTCTCTTACTGTGGTATAATTTGCATTAATAAAATGTGTTACTTAAGCTTACTGTTATTTTGGGGGGTAGTTTTTTCTGCTTGTTTGTTTGTTGTTAGATAGAGTCTCTCTCTGGACTATTAAAATATCCTTGCACTCTAGACATAAGCATTTCCCCTGGTTCAGCCACCCGAGTGGTCAGGTCTCTAGGCATGGACCACCACACCACCTGGTGTTTTGTCATCCCATCATGACACCTAGAAAGAAATATTGACCTTTTCTCTCACACTGAAAGTGCTTATACATTCCTTCATATGCAAGAGCCTCCCTTCCTACTTCCAGGTCCTGGCAAACCATAGGACTTCTGTTATGTCAGTGAAGTGCCACACCCATGGAACACAGAGTGTGTTAAGTCTTACTGCACAACGCAGGGGCATTGCATCTGTGTTGTTTTTGTGTTAGGCCACAGTTTCTCTTTAATGGCTAATAATATTCCAGTGCATGATGTAACAGTTTTTTGTGGATCCCTGTTTTATTTTTGTTAAAGATAGGGTCATGCTCTGTCATTTGGGCTGCCTTCAGACATTTTGTACTCCAGGGTAGCAGGATTACAGTGCTACTAAGCCCAGCTTAGCAGAGATATTTAAAAAAAATATCAAAAAGCTTTCAAGTTTGGTAATATCTGTCAATTTCCTCCTTGTATTTATCACAAATTTAGTGCAGGAGCTAAGAAATACTTGTCTCCATTCAGATCAGAAGTCGCTTCTCCTGTGTTATCTCACAAAGCTTTTATACTCCTGAGCTTTATATTGAGACCTGTGAATTAAAAGTTGAAAATGAGGGGCTGGAGAGATAGATGGCTCAGAGGTTAAGAGCACTGACTGTTCTTCCAGAGGACCTGAGTTCAATTCCCAGCAAAACCACATGGTGTCTCACAACCATCTATGATGAGGTCTGGTGCCCTCTTCTGTAAAACTGTATGCATAATAAATAAATAAATCTTAATAAAAAAAATGTGAAAAAAGTTGAAAATGATAAGAATTAAAGGAGATTGTTTTCACTGAAATATAAATATTCAATTATTTCTACTTTCTATGTTGAAATAAATTTCTCCTGCTCCAACTGCAGTGGACAATTCCTTTCTAAATTACTGAAGTCCATTGGCCTCACAGTGCAATTCGTTTGCTGCTCTGTCTCTCACAGTTTTGTTTGTTTGTTCAAACACACTACTGTCTGGCTCTGCTATAATGAGACATATATGTACTTACAGGTCATGTATGTACTTAAAGGACATGTATGTACTCTATCTGGTTCCCTTTCACAGTCATTGTGCCATCTCTGTAACACTTCTATGTCTCTAACAAATTGTGTAAGATTACTGTGTTCAGTTCGAAAGCAAAAGGTCCTCCAAACCTGTTTGGATGAAGTAAGACTGTGTATCAGCTGAGATCAACCAAAGTTTTACTGACAGTGACCCTTTCAATGTCAACATGATCCTCATGGCTGTCAATATGGTGTATAACAGGGCATGGAGTATACAACACAAACATAGAATGGCATAGAGGATGGCACATGGCACAGCATGGGAGACAGAAGAAAAAAAAAACACAAACGGTATAGAACATGGCATAGGACAAAACACACACACATACACCATGACATAGAACATGACATCCGACATCAGCATGGGACACAGTGAGGCACAGAACCAAAAACATAATACACAGCATGGTACATAGCACTGTAAGCAATACAAAATTCCTCAGTTGGCAATCTCCTTCCTGACTTCTTCCCCGGTTTTTCACTTCCCACCAGGTCCTACACATCTTTTGACAGGTTTATACCTCAATATTTCATTCTTATACTATTCTGATAAATTTAAATGTTTAGTTTTGAAACTTTTTAATACTACTCTTAGAAATTCACTCATATTTTATATATTCAGTTTGTGTTCAGAACCTCTTGCCAAATTTGCTTATTAGAGTCACTCAGTAGATTATTTTTAGATTATTTGACATTTTCTACATATACAATAAAGTCATCTGTCAATACAGTTTTAATTGTATGCTTTGCCACCTCTATTAAGAACCAATTTAACAAAACAAACAACTTTTAACACTGTGAAATCCACAGATGAAGAAAACATATGTTAAAACCAGTTTTTGCTTTCTTGTTTGTTTTATTTTATTGGTTTATTTTTTCTTTTGTGTGTGCATGCATTTATATGTGTGCTATCATTCACATAGAGGTCAGAGGACAACCTCCTACAGCTGGACCTTCTCTTCCAATGCGTGGGTCCTGAGTATTGATCTCAAGTCATCAGAATTGGCAGCAAGCCCTTTCCCCTCTAACCCATTTGCTGCCCCCCCCTCCACCCTGCCAACTCATATGCTGTAAAGAGTGAGTGGTTTGGAAGATATACAGAAAATTACAAATTGTAACATGTCTTGTTTCTTGAAAGTGAGGATCTAAAGTTGTCAGAGAAGTTATTTATTTTATCTTTAGTAAATTGTGCTATAGATGCAGAAGCTGCTCAGGGCATGCTCACATCCTATAGCTTGAGATGATCTGGGCACTGAATACAGTTACAATTATTTTTATCAGATAGTTATATTTAGATCAATGATTTGCATCCTATGTATTAAAAAGTTGCCCTTGCATTATTCATTTCTGACTAGTTTTGTTTTCAGAGGATGTAAATTCCTCATCTGCAGTTATTTGATGTGTTTCCATACTCTGCCCAAAATGTCACATCCATACAAAATTTGTATTATGTAATTACAATAGTATAGGTAAGATTAAAGTTTAGATGAATTTGTGAAGATATACTAAGGTAGGAAAAATACAAATGTTTCTTTGATTTCTTTTCTCTGGACTAAATTGGAGACTTTGGAGATGATTTCTGTTTAAAGATTCATTTCATTTGCTCTGTCGAAGCCTTCTTTTTTAATTTGGAAAACATTTGCAAGTCTCATGTGACAGTCAAAGACTGAGTGCAACCTGAATGATGGTAAATTCCTCCATTTTAAAGGAGGTGGAAAACTCTTCGTTTTTTATTGGTTTTAGACTCCCACATTGCTAGCAGTTATATCATGAATATTAGGTGGATTCTAAGGCATTATTTTCTGTGTGGTACCTTTATAAAGACCAACAATAAATGTTTGTATTGTATTTTACATAAAATTTTCAAAATTGCATTTCATCATAAGTTACAGAGTCAGAGTTTCCAGTAAAATTTTGAAATGTAATGATTAAGTCGAATATTCATAATTATTTGTGTCATATTTCTTCACTATTGTTAAGAGGAGAGACAATCCAAGTGTGGGCTGGCTTAGGGGTGACTTAATATTTTCTGAATAAAAAAGTGGGAGAATGCTGCTCAGTTATTTCTGTCCTTTAGTGAAGCTGTGTGAAAAAATTTTATGCACCTTCTGAATATAGCGAATGTAATACTGCTATACATAAGAGACATACCTGAACAATAAATAAATGAGAGTTTGATGGATATATTGGTTGATCTAAATGCTTTTATTAAAAATGCACTTTAATGATGATTACACAACTGCTTTTATTCTTCTACAATTGGAAAGGCAATTGAGACAAATCGCTACAAACAGATTTTTAGTGAAAATGTCAACTCAGCATTATACACTTTTATTTATTTTTCCTCATTGTCAAAGTCTATTGGTAAGTGGAATCGTCTGTATTGCAAGATGTGGGGTGATGAACAGAGATGGGTGGAGAGGAATAATTTCGGAAAAAAATCAAATACATACTTAACATGAATCATCGAATTTAACATTTTAAAATTTCATGAAGAAATATGTGATGCTAAATATGCTTTAAGAAAAAATATCTTTAAATAACATTAATGGCAAGACTGAATGCAGCAAAGTGAATCACACTGATAATATTAAATTGCCCCAAGAGGTTCTCGTCAGAATCCCCACTCAGAAGTCTGCTTGCCAACTGCTGCTGCTTTTCCCATTGGTTTAGTTAAGGGTCGTCCTTCCTGAAGTCTCTTTTTTAATCATCAGATCCCGACCTTAGAGTTCTTGGTGACTACTTTCCTTTAGGCTGTCTTTGCTCCTGTCAAGTTAGGATTTCTAGGGAATTATTCTTCTTTGAAATGCATATTCCCGGCTTGAAATGCTGGCATATGTACACTGTAGAGTAATTGTGGAGGCCAAATGTTTAATTACACATGACAGCTGGAGCTGTAGGAGTCCGAGACTTGCTTGAAAACAACTTATGCCCTACTCAGCCTTAAGAGAAGAAACACAATTTTACACACACACACACACACACACACACACACACACACACACACACACACACACAGAGTTCCACAGAGAATCCACCAGGCCTTTCTTTTTCCTAAAGGATTATTAATTGCAGCTTAAATAACACACAAAAATATAAAAAGTAAATGCTGTATTCATAAAATTTAACAAAAAGGACTCACAAAAAATTTCACTGGAAGAAAATCAACATTATTGCAGCAAATGATCCATATGTATATGTAAAAAAGCAAAGGTATAATTTTCAGGGACAAGTTACCAAATGGCTACTAACAAATAATTAAAAAGATTAAGTAGAAAATCTGTAGGTTTCGATATTTCCTGTCTGTTGTCATGAAAATGTGTTCATCTATTAGTAGTTTATAAATATTGTCCCGACATACATTTGTAGCCAAATAAAGCAGGCAGTAGAAATATAACCATAACATTTAGGTTAAATTTATTTTAATTAAACCTTATCTTAGATGCATTCACATGGAAGATGTTCCCCACTGCAGTCTTTAGAGAATCAACAGATGGTAGTGAAACACCAAGATAATTATATAGTTGTGATAATGATAATCTTGAAAACTTTCACCTTCTAGGGCAGCAGAATGAATTTTGGAGGCTTACCTCATCCTCACAGCCAGTCTTCATTACAATCTGGGGTATGCCCCTGATTCACACATGAACCAATATAAGCTCCGAAAGGCTTTGAGTTGCTGAGCCAATGTGACCATAAGAGACATGATGGACTCTCAAAAGCCAGAGGTCTGTGCATATCCAAGCTATATGGAATTTGGTATTTGCTTCTGAACATTTGTTAATAAAGGGCAACTTTATGCATGAAATTACTGTTATTTTAAAAAAAGTAATTGTCACAAACGGTAGTGTTGAATTGAGCCCAAATAGCCTTACTACACAATTCCCAAACAACAGATCCAATATTATGACTTTAATGTTAGGTCCATAGATGCTGAAGAAGGAGAGAATATGCAGGTAGTTCTCACTAGAGTGGAAGTCAGGGGAATGAATAATTTGAGGGTGTTAAGCAGAAAGTCTCTTTCAACTCACATATGGCTTAAGTTATCTCCAGCTAGAAAACAAAAGTGAAACACATGTGGAATAGAGTTTTCACCAGTAGTACCAAGTATATTTGATTAATTGAATCCATTTTTTACTCTCTTTAATAGGAATTTTTACATGTATATGAATCCTCTAGTAGTTTTGTAGAAACCAGAATCACTATAGATTCTTGCTTATCAATGCACTGAGAACTTCACTTTGATGGGTCACCAGGAGTGGTATCACTTTGTCTTTAATCTGCTCTGTCATTCCAAACATAGCTTTCTTTCTTTTTTTTTTCCCCCGTATGCTACTAAGTGCCTTTTTTTCATAGAATACATTTTTCCCTCTCCAACTTTTCCTACATCCTTGCCACCTTTTTACTCAGCTAACTTCATTTTCTCTCTCTGAAAAAAAAAGAGAATGTTTTTTAAAAACAAAAATACAAACAAAACAAAAAGCACAGGAAAAACATGGAGATTTTTTTACAATGGCCAGTTTCTTCTGAGCATGAGGCCTATTCTGGAATGTGTTTGGTGTGTATACCTTTGATACTCTATTGGAAAAACAACACAAAACAAAACAAAATACCCCCACTATTTCTCTCTCTGCCAGAAAGCAACAATTGCAAATAGCTCCTTGTGTAGAGCTGGGACTCTGTGTCCACTTCTTTCCAATGTTGAGAAATTGTGTGATTTCAGCTCTGGCATGTTTTATACATGCTGTTATAGTCTCCATGAGTTCACATATGCATTAATTAGTCTTGTGTTTGGAAGGCACTTTTCCTTAGAATAGTCCATCACCTGTGTCTCTTATGTTCTTTCTCTGGACCTTTAGAGAAACAGGTTTAGGAGGACAACACATATGGGGTGGAACTTTCCAAAGTCTCAGATTCTCTGCACATTTCTAGTTGTGGGTCTCTGTGATAATTAACATCCACTGAAGGAAGCAGCTTCTCTGATGAAAGATGAGTGATGCACTGACTTATGGGTATAACGATATGTCATTAGGAGTCAATTTATTACTGTGTTCACTTAGCAGAATGCAGATTTTTCCTTAGGGCCTGTGACCTACCTAGTCTCAGGATCTGGGCAACTTTAAGCAATACTAGGTTTTGAGAAAGCAAGAAAATATTTATTAAATTTTACTGAGTACATATTCAATTCTACCTAAATTAGAAGGATGTGGATTTGGGCAGTAGAAAGTCATGGTTAATAGCTCTTGGTAACACAGGAAGGATACTTTCTGTAGCCACTTTGTAATTGAATAAAGGAAAATGAGACCCTGGCACTGTCTGCAACACACTTGGCAATCTCTGTTTGGCACCAATAGAGAGCTCACCTACAAAATGGAGCATCTATTTAATTTTAAAACAGTAGGAAAACTATGACATTTATTTTCTTGCCAACTCTAAAATATAAAAATGTAAAATCACTTCAAATAGTTGTATATAATTTTTAAATGCATCCAATTTATGTAATTGTATTGGGGCCACCTGGTACCTTAATGTTTATGATTAATTTGTATTTTTTTTCAAGTGGAAATTGTTTTTCTTAAGATATTTAAAAAAATCTATCAAAGATGGGTCTTTGCTTTATTTTAATATTAGGTTTCAAAAATAATTAACAGAAAAATTAATACAGGATAAAAATGCCAAAAATTTATCATACCCTTTATGTGATGTCATCTTTGTCTTCTTTAACAATGAAGACTCATTGATTGTAGCTCCCTGTGTGTTGCCTCAGTGTACCATAGCAAGGAGTGTCATATAGTACTGAAAAAAGAGAATGAAAAGGTGTTTTCTAGAGTAACTTCTGCTGATAGAACTTCCAGTTTAGAAATGCTTTATTAACAGGACATTTTCAGCATCAAGATGGGAGAAATCATCTTTCTGTTTGTCCAGAATTGAGATTGAACCATTAAAGCCCATCAACAAATATAATTAGGTTTAGGATATGATACAAGAAGAATCCAGCGGAGTGTCACTAGCTGGATCAGGATTTAGAAAGTAACCCAGTGGGGAAGAAAGAAAGCTACAAGAAATCATTTTGAAGACTGGAGCAAAGCCTCTGCAAATTAAAGCGATCTACCATAGCAAGTTGCATATTTTGGAGCTTAAACCAACATATTCTTTCCTAATTTTATGTTATTAACATTTTCCATAGATCTAACTAAACAGAGGAATAAGATAGAGCAGTATAGAGGCTCTCACCCACCAAACTCACCATTGGACTGTGTCTGTATGTCAACATTTCAGGGTTTCCTAACATCATATATATCTCAGGATACATAACTATGCTTATTGGAAAAACTAGAACATTGAATGTGACTTACACACTGTTAGTTAGTGTACTAAGTTCTTGAACATGTAAACATAAATCTAATTTCAATTTACACCGAAGCTTGTAAAAGTGAAGCGGATCTTAATGTACTTTTAAATAAAGTTTTAAAAGTCAGGCAATAAACTTTAACATACATTTTTACTATATGAGAACAGTTTAAAGTGTCTACATCAAAATTACATAATAGAACAAATACAGTCATGCAATAGACAATTTACTTGAAGATGATTAAAATTCTCCTCCTTAAAATAGAGGAAGGATCATGCAACATTAGTGTTGGTCTTCAGTCAAGTAGAAAGAATTTGCAGAAAGCAAAGTATATTTACTGACCCTTTTTTCTGTTTTCTGTGCATCCTCAAAATAACTTGAGAAAATAGTGTTACCTATGAGCTTCTTTCTCATAGTCACAGTTTCTAGTAATGTGACTTTACTGAATGTAAAGGGCTTTTGGACTCAGAAAAAATGAGGTGGAGCTTTTGTAGTTTAAAATCTAGGTAGATGATAGACCTTATGCAAGTTTCAACTTGTCTTGAATTTGATTTGCAGTTATAAAACTGAAGATATGAATTCATATCTCAGTATGTTTCCATTAGTAAATTTTAATTCTTGCTCCTGTCTTTGATTCTTTGATATAGGCCTACTGTTCATTGGAGCAATCACAAAAGAATAATGGAGGCCAGGAGTGAATAAAGAGGCTTTAAGGGATGGAGAGAAGGAGAGTTATGGAGAGACTCTCTCTCTCTCACACACACACACACACACACACACACACACACGCACAAGAATGAGACATGGAAATGAAACGAGGAATATGGAGTCAGAGAGCTTGGGGTGGGGAAGCAATAGGAAGAAGAGGGATAGTTGGGAAGCCAACTAAAGACAAAAGTATTTTTAAAGGCCTAAGTAACTTGCTATTTTGCATGTTAAATTGAAGAAAATAAAGTGATAGTGGTTATTTCTTGATATATCTTGAAGGTCCTACTGTTGGTTTCCTTCATAGCTTCCTCTTGTCCGGAGAGAGATAAACACACAATCTCCTAGCACTTTGGGCTCCACACTCACAGTATTCTGTTATGACTCTGATAGCATGTGGCTGGAAGGTATAAAATCATCTCAGGGTACTTGCATTGGACTTTGTAATTTTTTTCATTTCTTTGAAAAGGCTCAAGATGCATTTTCAACTGGACACAACATTAAGTGGTGGATTAATTCTCAGCTTAGTGTCTTGGCCCTTTTTAGCCTCCATAACAAAATTCTCCTGACTAGGGAGCATATGAACAAGAGAGAGCCATCTCTTATCATTGTAAAGGGTGAATAATCAAGATCAGGGACCTGGCTGATGCTGTGTTTGGTGTTAGTCAGCTCCTTTGTCTAAACACATCTCTGTGTTCCTGTGGCAGAGGCTAGGGAGTCCTTGGGTTTCCATTTATAAGGAAACAGCCCATTCCTAAGGGCTCTGCCTTATAATGTAGCTCCTAGATCCCAGTAGCACCCCAGAGATGCTAATAAGAGAGGACATAGCCATTCAGATTACAATATTCTAGTTCCTATCTGTGATTTTCAGGTCCCTCTTTACAACCCACTGATCCATCTCCTCCTGAGAACCTCAGATGCTAGCAGAAGGGACTCCCTAGATTGTCACCTCCTTGGTTCAAATGGTCAGGGAGTTCAGCTTCTTACACTCATGTGGATGACTGTGAACCCCCAGGGAGGTAGAAGGACTTGACTACCTTGAGTATGCCCAATCAGCTTAGCCTTCCAAAGCCACAAGTGTGAGGGATGCAAGCCTACCAGTCCCTTCACGGAATGCATCATTTGAAAATGTAATTTGTGTAAACAGTGTTTGAAGAGCATCTAATTCCTGTTGGTGTGAGGAACCTTCAATCATTTTTGGGCCCCGTGTGTGAGTAGCCTAAAAAATGTCTGATCAGACAGATATGACAGTTCAGCTACAATCCTAGAATGTGGGAGGCAAAGACTGGAAGATCATGTTCAAGACTTTCCTCATATACAATAACCAATGTTTGCCTAAAACAACCAAGCAAATAATAACCAGTATTGCACAAGAGATGGTACAAGTGAGGGCTAAAGGCATTAACGTCTCTCCCAATATGAGTTGATCACTGAATGATAGAAACCATCATCCCATGAGAAATCAGACATCACCTACATTTTTATTTACTCAGAAAATAACAGTGATTTTAAGAGCCTTCTCAGAGGCATTAAAATATGTCAAAATACACACTTCAGAAATTAGAATTGGTGATTGCAGAAATGGCTCAGCTGTTAAGAATACTGGCTGCAAAGGACCCAGATTGAATTCCCAGCTCCTATATGGTGAAATATAACCATCTCTAACTCCAGTTCTAGGTGATCTCACTGCCTCCTCTGGCTCCTTGAGCACAGCATGCCCATGATGCCACATACATGCAGGCAAATGACTCATACTCATAGAAGAAGTAAAAATAAATATAAGAAGGAAATTAGAATTTAGAATTAAAACCAGAAAAGTTGCTCATTTTTTCAATGTAATACTGTCAAATATTTAAGTGTCATATAATATTTTCTTAACAAGAGACTTAAGTAATTATTACAACACAATATAACATAATCTGAGGTCCCTCTCAACTGTGTTCACATATTCCTCAAGGTTGTCTTCTAAAGGCTGCCTTACTTATCTGTATATATTAGCAGTGAGATTGTTTCCATCTTAACCCTGTGTATCTTTTTCTCCCCTGAGTTAAGCTTCCCTTTGGATTTAATACTTTTAACCAAGGCATGGTCACACCTGTCTTTGATCCCAGCTCCCTTTGAGGCTAAGTCAGGAGGACTGCAAATCCCAGCCCAGTCAGTTGTAAATACATTTTGAGGCTACCTGAGAAACAAACCAAGCAAGACCTTGTCTCAATATAAAATTTAAAATAGGATTATAAAAAGTTGAGTAGAAGGCTCAGTGGTAGAAGGTTTATGTACCAAGGACTTAACTTGCTAAGAAAAACCAGATGTAATCAAGTATGTAAGTGCATGGGTTTTAAGGCATCAAGACATTTTTAAACTAAAACTTTATAATAAAAGACTTGAGAATACTTTTTTATATGCAAGACAGTTAAAAAATTATAGTGTCTATATGTACCTGTTTGTTTTGTAAATTGACATTTACAGAAGTCCTTCTGTTTAGCCAGTTTCTTAGTGCCAGATGTCCTGGTTTGCATCTAGCCCATGTCCATCACTACTGTGTAGGTACTAGAGAATAACTTCTGTATCATTACAGAAAACAATATCAACATAAAAACATACTTCATGAATAAAGAGTCCTTAAACAATAGAAAAAAATCCTAAGAATTCCAAGTATCATGGTTATAGATGACCAAGAGAATGTGAAAGCCAAAAATTTCAAAATGAAAATTATAGTTTGATTGACATCAAATTTCAGAATTATTTCTCTCAAGTAGGAATAGCCACTCTTACTTGATTTATCTTACAGTTAATATTTTTTTTTCTTTGATGAAAGACAAGGTATGTGTGTTTACTCAGAGACCATTATTCGCTTCTTAGACTGGGTGTACACAGCTTTCTTTGAAACCACACAAGATAGAGAGGGACATTTTACCTTAAGGCCTTAGTGCTGATCCTAGATGGAGGATTCTGTTTGGGAGAAAGACAGCTTTGGCTTCTAGTTTATTAGACTGAGAAATCCCTTTCTTGACCTATGACCAAGTGCAATAGACCCCTGCTTAAGTTAAAACACAGGAAATGACAGGGAGACAAGGCTGGGACACCTGTCCAGGCCACTGCTGACCTGTCATGCTTAACTAATTTCTCCCTGACCTCTGACCCAGATTTCCACAGCTCCCGAGGGATTTGTATCTTTCTTCCAACAACCCCCACACCTGCAACCGATTAATGAAACAAAACTCAACTTTGTTATCTGATGAACTGAACTCCCCAAGTTAGCAAGACAATTGTTTTATTACTGTATTGACAAATTGTCCTATTAACAACCAGCTACTACAAAAATCAATTAAAATCTTGGCTGAGAAATTCAAATATAGTTGGATACATAAAAATGGGAATTAAATAGTGAGCTAATAGTCTTTTTTTCATAACAGTTCATCAGTTAGTAGCAGCCACATCAAAACTAGGAATTTGTGTTGAAAATAAGCATGCTAAATTGTAAGGGGACATATGGAGCTGCCTGGTGTTTAATTTCATTTATTCCATGCTGATGTGATCCCAAGGACTTGTATGCACATCAATACTGCATGTGCTTTCTCCAGCATTGTAGCTAAATAGCTTGTTGTTAATGATAGCTAGTAAATAATCCTGTAAAACATTTACTAAGTAGAGTGAAAATACAACCTGGTTCGAAACTTTGGCCATTAACATATTATAACTAACTTGTTTAGTTACTACAATGTTTATAGATTCAGAATATGGATATAAAATTATTGGCAAAGGAATTTAAGGCCTGCAAGAATCTTTCATCAAAATATTAATAAAAAATTCTTTTGCCAGAAGAAACCTTAATTTTTGGAGTGGGTCATAGAGGAAACTTGATGAACACTCTTTGTATTTACTACCATCCCAGAGAAACCTTCAGCCTCCTATTTAATAAAATCAGGTATCCTATATCAAAAGAAATATTAAGAATCACTGAACTGAACCACAATGTTTACTTTAGAAAATAATAATCAAGACAAGAATTCTTGAATAAGAGAAAAAAGAATCTTCAACACAAAACTGTACCTCTTCCAAAATATATACATTTAATGCCCATAAAGCCATCTAAAAGATGTTAAGTGATGCTCTGAAGGGTGAGGAGAATTAGTTTCCCCTAGTCACTGATGAATTACACAGGAAATGTATAACTTACAGATTTGAAAGAGAAAGAGTAATTTTACCCGCGAGTGTGAGCTGATGTTTAATGAAATTAGTATTATCTCTCCCTATGAGTAAGGACTGATGGCTGCAAAGAGCACACATTTGTCTGAGTGACGCTGGATCTCTGTCATTCGCTTAAGTGACAGAGTTTCTGTGTGATGCCATCAATCAGCTCTGAAGAGCAACTATTGGCAATCAGCTAAAAGAATAGTTTAGAAGAAGAGAGATGCTGAATCAAATCTGGAAGGGAACAATTACACAAGAGAAAAAGGAGATCTAGATCACAAGGCTGCTGTCAATCTCTCACACCTCTGTTGCAGAGTAAGTGCTGCAGGAGACGCTGGCTGCTAACCTGCAGCACATCCAGCCAATGCCTCCTAATTGCATTTCAGGTGCTTTCGCATATGATCTTTTCCTAGCTGTTCCAGTAGCTCACTCCATTTTTCTCATGCAGAAGTATCCTATAGCACTCCCCTAATAAGTATTCAGACTTTAAATATTGGGCTCTAAACAATTGGACACTATTGTCTACCACACAGGACAGGCTCCTGCCCCTCAGGATTTCCCTACATGGTACCTCATCATCCCAGATATCTCTCAGGCTCATTATAGTTGCTATTTATATGTATCCTTTCCACCTCAATTTATGTCTAGACCCTATTGAACTTCTAAGACTAGCATACGTGCAGTTCTTACTCAAAGCAATACTTTTTACTCCTATGAGAATGTGTCTATCATTTTTCTAGCTCCCCAGTAGTTGAAATTCGCATACTTATATATTTTACAAAACCGTGTTACCTAAGAGTATAGATAAACAAACACATAAACCACAAGGAGATAGTTGTAAAATGTCATAGTCCCTCATTGAAGTCATAACCCAAATTGTATGAATCATTTGAATGAAAGGCAACACACATATACCTGAGGAATAATGCCACAACAACATTATAGACATACAGTGTAAATTCACCTCTCAGCACCAACAGCTCAGGAGATATTCACCAAATGTGCTTAGGAAACCGAAATAGAGAGATACTTTCTAAGGTCAGCAAAACTGATAGCAAGTCTGACATCCTGAGTTCAATTCCTGGTATCCTAATAGTGGTTGTTTAAAGTAATAGATTTTCATTCTTTTTAAGGCTGTTTTGTATTCTCATTCTCTCTCTGTCTCTCTGTCTCTGTATCTCTATCCATATATATGTATATATATATACATATATGTATGTGTGTTTATATATATGCATATATAGTATTGTTGCACAAATTTTGGTTGCATTGAAATATTGTGCAACAATATAGTATTGTTGCACAAATTTTGGTTGCAACATCTGCAACTCAGAGCCAGATATCGGGGAAAGGCTGAAATATCAGAGAGAGGAAACACCACAGTCAAATCTCACCCAGTTATCTTCCAGATTCCTCAGCTTTGCTCCTGGTCACTTCTAGTTGCTGCTCTTTTCCAACACCTGCCTTAAATACCCTTCTCACAAACTGTATCCCATCCAGGTTAGGATTGAAGCCAGGAGTTACTCTATTTGGTGGTCAGTCTTGAACTCACAGAGACACAGAAAGATCTTTGTCTCTGTAGTTATGAGATTAAAGGTGTAGATCACCACTCCTGGCTTTCCCTGTGCTGGGATTAAAGGTGTGTGCCATTGAATACCAGCTGTTTGGTCTTGAACTCAAAGATTAAGAACTTCCTGAGCTATGTCTGCCTATGTTTTGACTGTGTGTTGATCTCTTGACATTCCAGGTTTTACTAAATATGTAACACATTACCACATATCCCCTTTTGTATCAAAAATAAAAAAGAAAGCTATAACTAACATTAGAAAAACCATAAACAATAGGTATAATGATTATATGCATTATATATAAATAATAATTACATGAGGGATGTCCAGTTCATTAACAATTTACAAATTCAAAGAAAATATTACATTATTTATCCTATTTTTGTGAGTCCAAAGGATTGTACCTAATCTACTTTGTATATAACTTGTATTACTAACTAAAAACTATATTTTGATGTCTCTTTTTTGATATTTTTCTTTTTTATTATTATTATTGTGAACAAAGAAGTCACACTTTCTATCCTTGTACATCGTTATTCAAGGTCCCTTCCCCCTCCCACCACATGTCTCTTAAACTTACACACTTTAACTTCTAAGTGAGTTTCTTTTCTAAAACTGTCACTAGAAAACTATAACTATTAACTATCTCATCTTCAAATTCTTCAGAGACCAAAGAAGGAAATAATATTAAATATATAGCAGCTTCCAAAAATGTAAGAAATGAAACAGCTGGATGCCTGGAGAGTCACCCAAAGCTCTTCTGTGTCATTGAAGCATCTATCTTTGGCCTACAGGCCTAGCATATCTGCCAGACTTCTCTGTACAGCAGGATATTCCCAAAGTCCTTTCCAACTTGTCTTGGAAAGATTCGACAATTTTTTTATATGTTCCTCCTCCTTGTCCATTTTGAATATCATATCGTCAGCAGTCAAGACAAAAGTATTTTCTTGTTCAGTGGCTAACATTTGTCACAAAGAACGTCAACTCATATGGAGGAGTTTCGTTGATGTATATAATCTTCTCTGACATTGGTGCTGCCAGAAGCAGATGTCCCTTTGTCAAAAAACAAATAAGAACCTATGTTTTTAAAAATTTCTTAAATGCTATATTCTATGGTTCTCTGAAGTGTTTGAAGAAGACCTGTTCATCTAAAATATATCTAACTTTGTAAGCATATCTAATATGACAATGATTTTGGTTGTAATGTCTAACTACTAACTTGCATTTCTTTTTATCCTAATTAGTTGGTAATAATAACTTTCATGGGCTAGCAATTTGTATTACATTGTTAGTTGAACTGTGTAAGTATAATACTTTGAACAAACATAGAGGTATATGTACAGTGACAAAATTAATCTCAACCTTATATTAATATACACAATTTGTATATAATATTAAAAAATTCATTCCAATGTAAAATATTTAAAGCTAGTAATTCCTTTTTAAAAGTAGATTCAATAATCTGCTCTTATATTCTATCATATCTGTATCTTCTTTTTAGCAAGAACCCTGAATCTAATCTCTCCTGTTTAGCTTTTTTCTAACCATAATCAGTAACAATTTTTAATCAATTACCCTAAACAATGACAATCATCCATTACCCATTGAAAGACCAAAAACCACCCACTCCACATCTTGGGAATGTGGGCACTGTGTTCTTCAATTTACTTCTACCTGTCTGGGGTGATGGCAATTTTAGGGGATCCTGAAAAGAAAAGTTTTGTTCATTGTCAAATCCTGAAATAAGGAACTATATCATATTTTGTTCAGTTTCTGTGTAACAGGAATGTGCATGACTTGTCTCAAGTCCTGATTAGAGTAATCTGTGAAGCTGGTTAATCTCAGCTAGACCCCTCAAAATTGTCCTGAACAGTTTGTAGTCCAAATCTAATCTTTGGTTGGTATTTGTCAGCCTGGTGGCATTGTCATAATCAATGTGAGTTCATAATTGTGGGGTCTCATCTTCATTTTGGATATTTCCAGTTCACAATTAGGCATTGCCATGGATCACTGCAGAAAACTGATAAGAGACTAAAACCCAACACAATATACAGAATATTCAATATTCAGAATAGGATTAGTAACAATAGGCCAGTCCCTTCTTTTTAGTTATTTTTCTGTGCCATATCAGGTGTCTCTTCTGATATGATACAGAGATTTTGCATTTTCCTTTAACAAGTATGCTTGTGTTTAGAGAAGAAGAGAGCCACACTTCAACTCCAAAGCCAGCCTTAATTTATAATTAAACTAGGACTCAACTTTTCTTATAAATAAAGATTAAGGTTAGGAAAAAAGATTTTACCATGTAGAGTATATTGGTACCAATAGATTCAATATTCTTTTGTTTCTGATTTTTTCTGGATAGCCTCTCTTCTGTTGTAAATGTCTTGATGTCCAAAGTTTTTTAACTTCTTGAATATGGGTATTTTTGGTTTTCTGTAAAGACAAAAACAAAAAACTGTCAACACTTTGCTTTTTCTTACAACTTAAAGAATTGTAACATGGATGGATGAGCCATCAATTCTTATTTTCATGAAGTTTCTCTAGTTCAGATAGTCTTTATTAATTTTGATGGTGTCCATAACTTTTCTTCACCAGTGGAAACAAAAGCAAAACCCCTTCCCTAACGTAGCACATATTGTGGCTTCCATTCTGCAGTCATTGCATCTTTAAAATAGGCTGATTTAGCTCAACCATTTTTTTCTGTAGTACAAAGCCTTTCAGCAGCTGTTGTTCCTTTCTCACTAGCATTGAGAAAATTCAAAGTTATATTTATAATAAACAATAAGATGATAATACCATCTACTTTGTTTATCATTTCCTTTACTGGTTCCAATATCAAATCATTTAGAGAATGGTCACAGAAAGACCAAACACCCTCCATTGCCTTAAACAAATTCTCCATTTTAAAAAAAAAATCTAATATACTCACCAATCTAGTTGTCAGTGATGATTTAAATGACTGCAAAGTGGGGCAGCTACCTAGTGTGATAACAGCCCAAGGAGGGGTCCAGAAAAAGAAAGGACCTGCAACCCACCAGGAAAAAGAGGATACTGTTTGAAAAACTTACCCAGATAAAAGTGAAACAGAAACAAGCGTGGCCAGTCTACCTAAAGCTGGAGGCTAACTCAGAACAGAAAGCCTAGACAACAGGTAATTGATTACTCCTCTGCTCCTCTGGCCATGTGTTTTTGGAAATCATGCTTCAAAGTTGGATGCTAAGTGTTGCACTAATGAATCCTGGTTGCACTGATAGAGACTCAGAGCCAGATATCAAGGAAAGGTGGAAATATTATATGCTATCATATGAAATATGATATGATAACATGTCATATGGTATGTTAACATATCACCACATAGTACATTTATATACTTGAATGCATGTGTACAAACATTGTTTCTTCTTTCAGCAATCATAAATTATACAACATTGAACATACTAGTGTAAAACAAAGTTTTTAGGGTTTGTGATCTTATTTTTTCTTTGTTTTTTGAAAATGAATATCAAACATGATATAAAAAAGCACAATATTGAGAATAGATAACAAAATCCCATATAGTAATAAAGCTTTTCTCTTCTCTAAAATACTTGAAACATAAAAAAATAAAATCTAAAGCTTCTCAGCCAGGTTAGGCTCAGCATGGATCATGGTACAGAGAACTAAACAGAGGCTAAGCTGGGATAGGGCTATATCCAAATCCACTCTTGACTTGGAGTAGGATTAGGAAAAGAACCATATATATATATATATATATATATATATATATGTATATATATATATGTTGAACATTATAAAGTTGAATATATGGCAATTGACCTTATTGGAAAATATTCATGTGTCTTATAAAAATATTGGGAGTGAATGTAGAGTAAAACATCCTACCAAACTTCAAGAGGTGACAACTATGTTTTATTAAAGTTAGTGAATTACTAATCTTCCTCTGCACTTCCTTTTGTGTCCCCATTCTACCCCTGCATAAGGACACATGCTGCAGTCAGTCCTGCATGTTCCTCTGTGCTAAGCACACTTTTCCCCTCTGTCTCCTGGGTGACTTGTAGGCCTACTCCAGAAAGATAATATTATATCACTCAGAAAGTCTACATACATTGTAATATGGATAAATGTACTTAAGCATATAAATATTAAAAATGTATTAAAAAAGGAAAGCACAATAAGTCACAGCTAATGCCCATGGATGCACTATGGCCACCACAAATTTCTGCTAAGCAATGCTTCTACAGACAAAACAGAAGTTTTGTTTTGTTTTGTTGTGTGTATGTGTTAAATCACTTTATTCATCCATCATCTTTCTTTTTTTTTCTTTTTTGGTTTTTTTTTCTTTATTTTGTATTTAACAAAAAAAAGTAGCATGAATTTAAAATGAGGAAAAGTTAACAATAACTATGAAGAGGATCAGAATCATAAGCATGGCATATCAAGGGTGGTAATGCAAATAAGATTGCTACACATATATTTACTTTGTGTTCAGCTTTCCCTCTGAAATTTTTTTCCCATCCTTGTATATCCTCATTCAAGGTCCAGTCCCCCTCCAAACACATCTTGACATTTCTCTTCTCTGCAACTCCCCATCCCTTCACTGGACAGGGAGCAGACAGTCCTATGGTTCCACTGATCCAATAATGTTTGGATCAGTCTCCACTCCTGGCCAAATCCAGTATTGTCCAACCTCCCTCAAGAGTGAGTCTGGTGTTCCTATAGTTGGAGTGGGGTTCGAAGGATCAGTCCAGGGTGTTTCTGATCCCAAGCTGTTCAGTGGTTGTGGTTTGTCGCTTGGGTATGTTTGGCTTTTTTTTTTTTTCTTGTTTGTTTGTTTAGAACTCACTAGTGAGTGAGTACATCCCCTGTTTATCTCTCTGAGATTGTGATACCTCGCTCAGGAGGATATTCTCCAAATCCCTCCATTTGCCTGCGAATTTTTGGGTATCGTTTTTTCTTACTGCTGAGTAGTATTCCATTGTGTAGAAGTACCACAGTTTGTTAATCCATTCTTCAGTAGAGGGACATCTAGGTTGTTTCCAGGTTCTTGCTATTACAAATAATGCTGCTATGAACATAGTTGAGCTAATACCTTTGGTATGTGAATGTGCTTCTTTAGAGTATACACCCAGAAGTGGTATTGCTGGGTCCTTGGGGAGATTGATTCTCAATTTTCTGAGAAACTGCCATATTGCATTCCAAAGTGGCTGAACAAGCTTACACTCCCATCAACAATGGAGGAGTGTTCCCCTTGCTCCGCATTCTCTCCAACATAGGCTGTCATCTGTGCCTTTTATCTTAGCCAATCTAACAGGTGTTAGGTGGTATCTAGAAGTTGTTTTGATTTGCATTTCTCTGATGGCTAATGATGAAGAGCATTTTTTCAGGTGCCTTTCAGCCATTCGTAGTTCCTCTGCTGAGAATTCCCTTTTTAAATCTGTACCCCATTTTTTGATAGGGTTATTCAGGATTTTGGGCTCTAAATTCTTGAGCTCTTTATATATCTTAGAGATCAGTCCTCTATCACTTGT
>PVIH01000759.1:0-30210 GCA_004025045.1 Sigmodon hispidus
GGAGGGGGAAGAGACCTTGAATAAGGATATACAGGGATGGAAAAAAAAAATTCAGAGGGAAAGATGAACACAAAGAAAATATAGGTGTAGCAATCTTATTTGTATGTCTACCCTTGATAAGCCATGCTTATCATTCTTATCCTCTATATAGTTATTGTTAACTCTTCCACATTTTAAATTCTTTTTACTGTGTTTTTTTAATAAATACAAAATAAAGGAAAAAAAATAAAAATAGTCAAAAAAAAAATAAAATAAAATTTCATCTTTGTTAAACAAAAAAAAAAAAAAAAAAAAAAAAAAAAAAAAAAAAAAAAAAAAAAAAAAAAAAAAAAAATTTCATTTTTTTTAAAAAAAAAAAAAAAAAAAAAAAAAAACCTAGAACCAATCTATGTTCTCCCTGTATGAATACACACCTAGACACTTCTGAACATCTGTAAGTTATATTAGCAAAAGCTAAATGTGTTCTCTTACCAACACTTGGCATCACTTATAGCACAAACTATTTTTACATAAGGAATATCTTTTATGGAAAAAGAATACTTGTTATGGCAAAAAAGATACAGAAAATATAAAACAACCTTTTCATTAATGACACTATATAGTAGTTTTATTATTTGATACAATATTGTAGGCATTTGTATAAATTAAATCTTCTTCAAAAAATGATTATTAGTTGCAAAGTATAGTTCACTCATAGTAATGTATCACAATTTAATTTCTGAAGTTAAAATATTTATTTTCCTACTTTTCAATTATAAGATTTAAAAACTCATATTCATAAAGGATTTTTCAACATTTATTATTATTTCCTATAATGGATTTATTAGATAAAAGTTGAATTATTTTCAAACCCTTTGTATATCTTAGTAACAGCATCTAAAAGTAACTTTCTTTTCATCTTCATCACCACTAGAATTGTCACATGAACATAATATTTTAAGCAAAGTTTTTTAAACAAATTTTTGAAAATAAAAATTTAAACTGAACCCATTTATTATTTACTAGTAGGCTTCATTTTCCCCATGGCTAATAGCCCTATAATTGGTGCTTATTAAATGATACAGAGCAGCTTCATCATCCATTCTTCATCTATACAGAATTTTCAAGTATCTGCCAGAAGCTCACATAGTATTATGGAGTGTTAGTTGTGCTTTTATTTTTTATGACAAGAATAGAAATATATTCTGAATCAAAACATCAGCTCCTTTGCACTCTATGTATTGCAAACTACTGACCTGCCCTCTCAGTTCAGGTGCTCAAATATTTCAATACATAGGTTGAATGCAGCCACCCATGTATCCCATTTCTTTCTCTCTAACTCTTCTCTCTTGTCTGTTTGAGTGGAAAGCTTAGTCTTCTCAATCACTCTGGGTATAAACCTCTGCATGATCTTCCTTTCATTTGATTCAATAATGTATCTGCTACCCTATAGGATCTACTAAAATAGCATAATAAGTTGTTTCCAATTCCATTTCCTAATATCAGTTAACATCAGTAAAGAAAGATGGATGGTTGCTAATGAGTGTGTTTAAAGGAAAGATAAGTAAGTTATGATTGTGCATCCATGGTAACCATTCTACAGAACAAACTCCAAAAGGAATATTCATACCTACTTAATACATTCCTGAAGTTTCTAGTATGTACTTAAGATACTCATGAAACTTGCTTATTTTCAGTCTTACAATGGCCACTAAAAAGACTACAGACAGACAACAGAAGGCATGAAAGGTGATCTAAGGCCAGACTATGTATAATTTCCTTCATAACGTTATGGACACAGAATATATCTAATAAATTTTGCCTTCTCCAAACAACTACTCCAAAATTGTACTTCATGCACAATAAAATTTAATGAGATTATGTATTTGCTGAATCACAGAAATTCTACTAAAATTAAATGTGGTCAGTAAAGGATGAGCTGAATTCTATCAGTGAAAAGTTATTCTCTACAAAAAGCCAACTTTTCTCACTCTGTGTGGAAGAATGATTACATGGATGAGGTTACTAGCCATAAAAATTTGTTCATCATGCTTGGAGAATTTTTATCAGATGTTTACAGTACATTGTAAGGTCTAGTAACTCACTTTCTGAAAATTTAATTTACAAGTAAATATATCCATACACAGAAAACAAAGAAATGTACACATAAATATTTGCTGCATTCACTTAAAAAAATAAAATCAACCCATATGTTCATTACTAAAGGACTACATAAACAAATAATAACTGGTCCATATAATTTCTAACATAACAGATATTGTAATTTCCTTTTATAAACCAAAATGTGACAGAGAAACTAAGATTGTAAGTGGATCACATCTATAAGCCCACCATTCAGAAGATTAAATCACAAGAATGCCCACAAGTTCACAGCTTGCCTGGGCTATACACAGCCAAGGATACATTGTTGTAAAATGTTCTGACCCAGACTTTCTGGTATATGGGAGAAAATATGGTATATGGGAGAAAATAAAGACAGAATGCATCCTTAGAATAATACTATATCATATTGTATAATAGTAAACACACATACACTGTAACTCTTTTCTGGAATAAGACCAACAAAAGCAAATAGCCAATGATTTAGATATGGGAGGTACACATTTAATTTTCAACTTACTGTTTCATCTTTTATTCTGTGTTCTGGTCTTATATATCATAATTTTAAAGCATTAGCCCAAAAATAAACTGTAGTATTACAAATGTTGAAGGGGCATTAGTGACCATCAACTGAGAAAGGAGAGTAGCCTTACTCAGGAGCACATGACTGTTTAGTGACAGAATTCCAGTTGGGGCTGAGTTCCTTAGGTAACCTGCATAATATATATCATTGCCTTAACATGTACTGCATCCAAACAATTAGAAACATAATCCTGGACATTTCAGTAGAGTGTTTTGAATTCTTTGTAAGAACCTTTTAAGGAACATGCTGGAAAACTGGTTTTCATTTTTTAGGGCTTGTGTAAAAATTGAGCAAATTCTCTTCTGGCTGCAAAAATGGGAGTCATCAGCTCATTTACAAATATGGCCTCTTACCTCTATTACTTTATAAATGCAAAATATTTCTATCTATAAACAAGGAAAGGAGCAATTCTACCAAAAGCAATCTACAGATTCAATGTACTTCCCATTAAAATCCCAACACAATATTTTACAGATCTTGAAAGAACAATACTCAACTTCATTTGGAATAACAGGAAAGCCAAGATTGCCAAAGCAATTTTGCTCAACAAAAGAACCTCATGAGGCATCACCATCCGTGACTTTAAGTTATGCTATAGAGCAACATTAATAAAAAACAGCCTGGTAATGGCATAAAAACAGATTTGTGAATCAGTGGAATCAAATTGAGGAACAGGCATTAACCCAAAAACCTATGAACACCTGATCTTTGACAAAGAGGCCAAAATATTCAATGGAAAAAAAGATAGTATCATATCAATAGAAATGCTATCAAAGATACTAAGTAAGAGGCCTACTTTCCCTAAGGCCAACATTCCACTGACCAGTTCAAGTCTCTCAGAGATGCCACAGGTAGATATTCTGATGACAAGCACTAGGTAAGGTCCAACATGACAACAGGCATAGGTGAAGGTATCTTCCCCAGTCATAAAATCACTCCTGACTATCAGGAGCAGGACTGCCTAGCTGTGTCTAAAATTCTGGCCTAGAGTCTCTACTGCCATTACAAAATACTTGAATTTCTAGTTTTTGCACACATGCAAACATCAGTTGTGACTAGAGTAAATGGTGGAAAGTCCTATTTAAGTCAAACAGGCCTACTATTAAATTCCAGCTCTACTCTTTGCACAGTTAGCTAGCCACCTAACCCCTCTCAGTGCGCTTAACTAGTGGCAATGACATTTGTGATGGCACATTCATGAGGAGCCATATGGAAACCTATTACTCCCCTATGTGTTTCCTTTCTCTCCTGCCACTCTTCCTTATCCAAGGTTCCACTGAACCAATTACTGTCAAAATGGTGCTAATGAAACAAATCTATTATCATTCATCTGAAACTGAATTCATTTATATAAATAGAGGCTGAAGGGAATGCCTTGCTCAAAAGCAGACTAAAGCCGAAGCCAAAGCCTTGAGGATAACCTCATCCTGGCCAACTGACAAGCAGGACCAATGTGTATAGAAGTACAGCGTGTGATTGTAAATTAAAGCCAGGTTAAAAGTCAGTTTTGTAAATGTTTTCTAGATTACAGTACTGGCCAAACTTCAGCATATGTGCGAATCTGTTCAGAAACAGATTATAAAAAGAAAATTCAGTTGGTCCTGGAAAAAGCTTGATATCCTTCATTTAAATTCCCAGATGATGTCCAGGCTGCTGATCAACAAACAGTATGTTGAGAAGTCAGCCCTAAAGGACTCTATAAAAGGCTTATGTTGATAACTCAATGAATAATTCATCTTCAGTTTCCCCTGATAAGCAGAATATAACCAGTTTATTCCAGATCCCTGTCTTCAGGAGAATAGCTCGCTTGACTTCAGGCTGAATCCAGTCATTTCTATCTGTAGCCTTTCTCTGTAAGGGTCCTGCAATTACCTAGGTTTTAGTTATCATTTTTTTTTCAGTGCAAAGTTCACAGCAAGCTATGATCAGGAACTAGCCTGCTCTTTCATAGCTAGTAAAGTGGAGGAGACATCCAAGGAAAGCCCTACAATACAGATCTTCTAGCTTCAAGCTACAGGCTACTCACTATGAGGGAACAACTTGCTGTGAACTATGCCACAGCTGCATGACTGTTGATTGAAAGCTCTTTGGAAAAATAGATTTGAACAAGACAGTATGTGACACCTACTCCTACTCTTTAAAAAAAAATGATATATCCTTAGATATTGATTATGGTAAGGGAGGGAATAAAAGGAAAAGAACATTTAGCATTTACTATGCACTGTCAAGAGTGTTCTGCATTATATACTAAATCACTAGAGTTGATGTTATTTAGCTTATCTTACAGGTGAGGAATCTGCCCAGGTAAACCAAACTGGCTCAACCTCCCACAGGGAGAGATAATGGAACAGGCCTCAAGGTGAATGCATCTAAGTGTAAGCCTGTAGTTATTCTCTTTAGCATCTCTCCTTTCAAGACACAGTGCTTTATTGATGTGCTATGTCAGTCAGTGAACATGCACAGGTTGAGTGGATTGGCTGGTTTATTGACAGATTGGTTGATTATGTTGGCAGGGATCAATGTGTCTTTTGGCCAAGTCAACACACAGCTGACTTTTATTGCTTCAATTTGACCTATAATTGATGTGACTTTTGCTCTCCAGACAGTTTGTGAAGTAGAGGAACTTGATTTGAGCTCATATTTCACTAGAATCTGCCACTCAAAGCTTTATTAAGAAGGTCTCACTTGTTGAGCTTGGCATAAGACAGGAATTCTGAGAAAGGAAAAAACCTATTATCATCTTTGAGGTACAAATGCATTTGAGTTTTTCTGTCTTGATTAAAGATCAAGATTAGACATTAAGCCAGCAAATGGAAGAAAAACAACAATTTAAGGATAAAGAGAAAAAAAATCTGAATGTATAAAGCTAAGTTGATAAAGAAATCTCTCAATGGCAAGAAAAATAGAACAGTGTATGTCCTTACTTATATCAAATCACAGGAGGAGTCTCTCTTGTATTCATTGTCTAAAGTTTCAAGTCCAAGTACTTGAAAACAAACTGGATTGGTTATAAGAAATGAGTGTGCCAACCATAACTCAATAGAAACTACATCAGAATGAGAGTGATAACATGCTTGAAGGGACCCTTGTACTGTAGGGTGCTCCCTTCTAGATCCTGGACTAGGAACAGACCACACTGGCCAAGCACCAGTTTTTAAGCTCAAACCAAACACAAAGAGATCCTTTACTAAGCAAGGCAAAGCAACAAGGCAGAAACAGCAGAAACAGCTTTGCAAGTATTCATGTTAAGAAGGGAAAAGGGGGAGGTCTGTGTTAACATAAACTAGGGCATGTCAGTAAATTCTGATTGGCTATTTTAATTATGTTAGTCAAAATTTTGTATTTTGATTCCTGAACCTTGATACCTTGGTGATTATTTTCAGGAATGAGTCTGTGCCCAAATAAGGGAATTGGCCTTGGGGGCTAGCTTCAGAGATGTGCTCTAACAGTTTACTAAGAGAAAAAGAGGAAGAAAGGACAAAACCTGTCAGTGCCTTGTTTGCCATGCACAAGCCTGTGTTTGCTGTGCTCAGGAGACCTTCAGTGATGGCTGATCATCTTTGAGATACAAATGCATTTGAGTTTTTCTGGACAGTATACTCTGACTAAAGATCAAGTTTGAATATTAATATATGAACCAGCAAAGGGAGAAAGAAGAACTAGAGCTCAAGGATAACAAATCTGAATGTGTTTCTTGAGGAAATGTAATACAGTGTTCTCATTCTCATCCCCTCTCTTGTTCTCTTCACCTTTCTCCCACCACCATCCTTACCTGGACTTCGTCTTCTTTTCTGAGATCTCATATCATCAATGTGCATGCAGCTCTGTGTTGTCATGATGCTCACAGTTTACAACTTCCCTGCCCACCACCATCTGGCAGCATCTGGATCTCCAGGTTCAAGCATTGAGGAGAAAACACTGCATTCTGTCCAGTGTCCAATATAACTGTGAGTCAGCAAATGTGCAAGCATGTATTCATTCTGGAATCCAGGGTGGCAATGGGACTTAAGAAGTTGTTTACAACAAAGTGGGCATGTCTACAGCAAACTCCGGAAATGTCTGCCTACCTCTGGGGATGAGGGAGGAGAGAGCCAAGATCTGTAGAACAGAACAGAAAAGGTAAAATCAAAAAAAAAAAAAATTCCCAGCAAGTATTTCTTCTCTACACTCCATTTCCTCTTTTAGACAAACTCCTTTACTCCACAACTGCTAGGTTTAGTCCTAGGTTTGAGTGCATCTGAATGTTCCAAGGGCTTCCAGTCCTTTATCAGTAAAAAGAACAATAAAATCAGTACATGATCATCTTTCCCCCCACTCCCTACAATCATGGGGACTGCTGTGTGCCAGGCTCTAGATGTCTGTTCTGCATCCAGAGAAGCTAATATAATCAAATGTGAAAGAGTAGTTCCAACAAACATTGATTCTACCACAGAAAAGTTTCAAAGTATGACAACCTACTCCCTGTCCGGTACAGCCTATGATGAGCAGTGGGATTCCAGTAAGAGGGTAGATGAGAACCTTAGGTTCTGCCTAAAATGTCCATTCTCATTTTCATCCTAAACAAGCAGACTTGGAAGCAGTGTTTGCCAGCTTTACATCTTCATATACAGATAGAACTGCTTAAGGAAGAAATCATATTTTTTTTCTGTGATTTCAGGGTTTACATCCAAACTCATTTGGTCCTATTTCCATAAGGTTCCTGATAAGGCAGGGTGGAAGAGGTACATGGCTGCTCACTTGATAGTCACTGAAGAGAAAGAAAGAGGGGAGGGAGAGGAGGAAAGAAAAGAGGATCTGTGACAGGAACCTCAGTATACCCTATAAGGAAATACTCTCAATGACCTACTTCCTTCAGCTGTCCCCCATTCTAACATGGCTGCCACCTCCTAACAGCACCATCAGTTGGATGCCATGTTTCAACATGTGCCTTTGGGAAATCCATTTGAAATTCAAACCATTATAGGAGCTCAGGGGTGAGAGACCCAAGAAATGCTATTTTAAAACAATACCCACAGTAATCTTTTTTTTTTTCCTTTTGTAAAGCCTCAAAAGTGAAGCCCTGCAGTAACCACAGAGTAGAATGACTGAAGAATGACAGGAGACTCCCTCAAGGAGTAATATTTGAGTTGAGTGTCAAATGTACACACCAAGAAAAGAATGGTGCTACAAGAATTCAAGGCAGAGGAAAAAAGGAAAGCCCAGAAGCATAAAATCTTGACACACTCTGAGGCTCAGAAAACAGACAGCTGGTTGAATCTGAGAATTCTCTTAGGAAGGGTAAGCTTTAAGCCCAGAGCCAGACTGGAAAGTGCACTGTATGCAAGCCTGAAAACATAAGAGGTCAAGAGGTCCATTAAAATAATTCTCTGGCCAGGCACGGTGTTTGTTTCAAACTTGTAACCCCAGAAGAAGGTGAACAAAGAGAGAGGATGAACACTACACTGAGAACAGCCTCAGGTACAGTGTGAAATCCTACCAGAAAAAGAAGGAAAAAATGAGTAGAAGGAACAGAGAGGGAAGAGGAAGAGAGGGAAGGAAGGAAAGAAAAATGAATGGAAGAGGAGAGAAAAGAGAATATCCTCAACACCAAATCCAACACCAGGTTTTCTAATTTATAATTTTTATCACTTCTCTGCTGTTCACATATCCTGCCTTTATGCTGGCCTATAAAAAGCCCCCAATTCTCATTCAGTATGTTGAAATGAAATAGAAGCAGAAGGCCTCATTACATCTAAGGCCGCTCTCAGTAAGGAATGAGCTTCTTGAGTATCAACTGAGCAGTCTTACATAAAGTTGGAGTAGAACCAAGCAAAAGTATCCCTCTACACTGCCTTGAAAGGCTAAGCAGATAAGGAAGCCTTCATCTGAGAGAGTCATCTTGTATGTTTTACTGCATGGTCCTAGAGCTGGTCTGTTACACAGGAGAGGCCAGGAGTCTCCTATGGTCTCCCTCCTAGTGCCTTTCTGACTGCTTCTGTTTCAGGACTTAGATTTTTATATCTAGTTTTCCAAAAAGCTTGTTGGGAGTCAGGATAGACTCTGAACAATGGCTCAGAGTGTAAGTGCATGAAGACCAGAGTTCTTGTACCCAGAATCCATGTAATAACGGACACAGTGTGAACATCTATAATCCCAGCACTATGACAGTGAGGTGAAAGAAAGACACAGGGGAACTTTTATAAACTCAGACACCAGCCAGCCTGTCATCTCTCAGAGCAACAGGAGACTTTGTCTTCTACAAGGTAGAAGGTGAAGACTGACAATCTAAGTTACCCCCTGACTTCAATGTGCATGCTGTGGCACATACATGCCCATTGACACACCCATGAATGCATTATATATATATATATATATATATGCATACATACATACATGGGGGGGGTTAAAGTACCCAGGAAAGTCTGCCTGGCTGTTTTCTTTCCTTCCTTCCTAACATCCTTCCTTCCTTTCTTTCTCCCCTTTTTTTTTTTTTCCTTTTTCCTTTTAATAGCAACAGGCACCACTTGCATGTAGAATAGTCACCTGAGGTGTGATTGAGAGGAAATCACGGCTTGTCACTTCCGGCTCTGTGGGAAACATCATCCAGTCAAACTTAACTAAGCCTTTTATTTCCTACATTTGCTCCTCATCAATTGCAGCCTGTCAGCTTGCAGCATAAGAACCTGCAGAGAGCCCTCGCCCTGGCACTCTGCATAGAGTGATTGCTCCTGCCTAACAGATCAAACTTCCAGCTCATTGTGTTCTCTCTCCATTAAAAGAAGCCCCCTCCCAGCGCTACATGCCAACCCTGTTTAAAGACTATTTAGAACAAAGTAAGGTTTTAATTTCCTGCTTTTCCCTCTCTGTACCTTCCTTACCCACCTCCGCCACCCAGCAGCACCGCAGGAAACCCCAGCTTCCTCAGAGAAGCATGCAATTTTCCATGATTCTGACATTTTCTCTTGCACTTTGAAAGTTTTCCAGAGTTGGCATTTAGGACAACTGACATGAGCAGCTCACAACAGCACAGAGATGAACATATCCAAGGGTGGGATGGACTTTAGCACTCCTATGAAGGATGAGACTTTGGATTCTAAATAAATAAGATCAAAACAGTGGAGCAATGCTGAAGCCACTTCATTCCCAGCAATGTGGAAAAGACAGCATCTCTGCATTGAACTACTAATTAAGTTTTCTCCTTCTTGATACCAAATGCATCCCACAACTATGATGCTTGCCAGGCATCTACAGGTGTTTCTAGTATTTGATAATTAGTTATTCCCTTCTCACCCCTAAGTAACTCTTCAAAATATATTAGGTCATTCTTGTGGGAGAGGGAACCTCTAATATTGTTCCTCAGATACCAGCCACCTTGCTTTTGTTCTTTCCTTATTGTTTGCTTGTTTGTTTGTTTGAGACAGTCCCTCACTGAGACCCTGAACTCACCAAAGATTAGGCTGTTTCCCTCTTCCCAGTGCTGGGATCACAAGCATACACTACCACAGCTGGCTCTTCACACAAGTTCTGAGGTCTTCATACTTGCATGGAGAGCATTTTCCTTTACAGAGTATGCTATCTTTCCAGCCCTAAATCTTAACATAATATAAATACCATACTACTGAATTATTCATATTCAGGATGTCTGAGACCTAGGTATGGATGTAGACTGGATTTGTGCAGCTAAAATCTGTCAACCTATCTGTCTACCCTCCACCAGATATTCAGTGAATGAGAGTCAACACCCCATAAATCATTACTGTATTATCCATTTCCCAATTTCTCCAATTCCCTGATTTCCCCGTCATTCTTTCAGCCTGCCTGAGTCTCTGCTCTTAAATGTCTATCCATCTTGGGTATCTAGATAGTAGCAGATTTGGAGGTCTAAGATGATGGACATCATTCCCTCTTTGTAATCAGCTTAGGACCACATCTCTCTTTTTCCATGGTAGGATGTTAATTTTAAAAGGAAAAAATATCATGAGTGCCCCTCCTTAAAATTCCATCATAAAGTGGGCAAAGTCATGGTAGCAGGAACTTGCTGAAATCCATTAATGGAAGCAATTTGCTCCAGGTAAAGCATGGCTATCTGATAGGCTTATATTTAAGTTTTTTTAAAAAGAAATCTTTAATCTGTTTTGTTATGTGATTTGGGTTTAAAAGAATGAGATCTGTTGTCTAGGTTTAATCCTAAGTGAAAATGTGACATTCTAAAAGATTATAAAACAAAGAAAAGAGAAAGATTATAGAAGTATAAAGGCACATTTTATTCCCACTGTAAAAAAATTAATTCAAACAGGTCTGTCAGTCACTAGGTCAGGAAAAACAGCCCAGTTATAAAGCTGTAACTTAAAAAGTCATGGTGCACTTGAAGGCATGTTTACAAAATTGTAGCTCATCCCCTCAATGGAAGACATGCTTACATACCACAGAACCTTCCTCAATGCATTTATTTATACATGTTTATGCTAAGCATGTCTGCTTTTCTGAGTTCAAGTTCAGAAAGAGTCACCTTTTCTTTCCTCTCTATCTTCCTTTTCACACACAAACCAAAACCCACACAACTGTTTGCACTGACGTGGGGCATTTCCTCCTCACTGGCTCCTTTTCCAAAACCACCACACAGATAGCTGTCCCCAGACTTCCATCACAGAGCCTGCCTACCTCTTTGACCTCTAACTCAGAAGCATAACTTTCTGTCTTTATTCTTCTCCTTCCAGCAGTTGCCAAGATCTCCAGCTTGACAGCCTTGGTGTTTTTCTCTCAAGCACTAAGAAAATTATCCTGCATCTTCTTTCTGAGTCAGGATTAAATTATTTTATTTATATATAAGACTAAGACACACCAGAGATTCTTTACTTTCCAGTACCAGTCACAAACTCACCATCACCCTGAGATCAACAATAGCAAGAAAAGGAAAAACAGTTGTTCCTCTTTGGCAATGGTGATGGGCAGACAAAAAAAGCATGACTCACCTAGGGAGCTCTGAGAAAGGAAGAATAAAGCTTTGTGCAGTTGACAGTGTAGAAAACAAAGCTTTATATGGAGGATGAAGAGCAGGATACAAGAAGCTATTTTGGCTTTCATGGGCATGACAACAGGAAAGAAAAAAAAAAAAAACCCGCTAGAAGCAAAGACCAGCAAAAGGTGGTGTGATGAAAGAGAATCTGGGAAACAAAGACACTGCAGATGATGGCCTCAGAAGTTCCAGAAGGCCCTAGCCAAGGAGAGAATAACCTGTCTCTTAACAAAGGTGCGGAAGTCTTTATCATTATCTGCCACATACTTCAGTACAGAATGGGCCGGAGAATTACCTCCAGGTTAACCAGATAAGTAATTAGGATGAAAAGACAGCCTGTATTTGCCCTTGAGAATTCCTTGGAGAGCCTGTAGCTGTCCTACAGATGCAGTGTGCTCTTCTGGGTGAAGTGTGACACCTGCTGGCTGGTAATAGGGAAAACCTAGAATTCACTTTACTAGACTTTTATCTTGGGATATTGCAATACAAATAGCTTCTACACCAACATTTCTCAAACCTGTGGTTTGCATATCAGATATCCTGAATATCAACATTATGATTCATCATGGTAACAAAATTAAACTTATAATGTATTAATGAAATAATTTTATGATTGGAGGTCACCACAACATGAAAAACTGCATTAAAAAGTTGCAGAATGAAGAAGATTGAGAACCAACCACTGTTCTAGATGAACATTGTTATTTCTTCGTGAGATACTGGGTATCTTTAAAGTTTTGTCCCGATGTCCAGATTCTGGTTCCGTGATTAAAGTTGTTTCTAAATCCTAAAAAGAAGTCTCCACAGGTTAAGTCACCATAATAGGAAGGAGCCACAGAAAGAAGGCTGAACACAGAAAGGCCTGTCCTCAGGTCGGCATTTACCTCTCCATAAAAAGAAAACACTCAGCAGACTGCTTCTCCTGTTCCTTTGTCATCATTATTGTTGGTTATATTTTCCTTACCATACCTTTCAGCTTTATATATTAGACTAGTGTATTTTACTTGGAGTGCATGTAGAGGCCATCAAGGTAGAAATGGACCATTATCAGAAAGAGAAGGACTGAGAAAACTTTGAGAGAGGGTGAATAATAGAACACAAGTGTTAGAACATGGAAAAGGGAATACTGAGGGTGGAGAGGTTTAAATGGAAAGAGAGGTAGATGAGTATGGCTCAAAAGTGCATAGGAGAAGAGATAACCAACACCAAGGACATACAAAATTGTGATATGGAAACTTCTTATTTTAAAAGATTATTTAAAATTATAATTAAAAGTGAGTTTGACTAGAGATAAACTACATGAGGAAACAATGTCCTTCCCAGAAGCCATAGATGATGATGATGGTGATAATGGTAATAAAGATGAAGACTTATTGGTAAGATTATTATTATTAAAATCCCCATTGGTATTGAGTACTAACCTATGTGGAGTTGGTCAGGGAGACATCGAAGTCTCCCAAAACAATATGGGTTAATGCCATTGCTTTTAGTTGCCCAAAGAACTTAATAGCAAGACCCATTGCTGACATGAGAAAAGTCATCATTAATGTTACTTAGCTCTACTGTCTGTGAACTACAGTAAAACCATTCTGTCAAGGTGTGCAACAGTTGCATGAATGTTACAAGAGTAACCAACCATTTTCTGATTGGATTCAAGGTTGATTTTATAGGAAGGAACTCATTCCTCCTACTATAAATCTGGTCAAGAGCAAATGACTGGGGAGACCACAAGCTTTGAGGGAAAGCCATTACTATCAGTTCCTAAGTAGACACCTGCTAAAATCTCCTTCTAACCACCCAAGTTTATATCCTTTCATTAGTGCTACTCTCATCCTTCATCAGAGAAGTTTCCTATTACAGTAGGTAGAGGTTAATGAAAAGACGCATAACTAGTTGAAGTGCTAAAAATAAATGATAATGGAGTGGTTGTTCCCAAGTGGGTCATCAATTTCATCCCTTCCGTGGCTCTGAAATACCGTGGATGAGGTAATAGAAAGAATTCAAGAGCCAAAGGATAAGAAGGTATGTTGTGAAACATCTGGCCATGACATGACCATTGTACTCATGAAGTGATGGATTGTGGTTACCTACATAAGGCCTGCACAATAATGATCCAGCCAACATTTCATCATGAAAACTGGAAGGACTCTTTAACTCTGTCCCTCCCTGACAGAGAAGAGATACTTAATGGTAGCTAGGGAAAGGATGTCACTTTCTTCAGTGGTAAATTATTCATGTCTCAGTAAATAATCTTCATATGCAAACTATTCTAATTAAATTTAGTTGGCACACACACATACACTACATATACTCAAAAGTGTGAAAATAAGAGGAGGAACTTATTGGGAAGAAAAGGGGTTCAAGGAGACTGCGAAAGGGTAATTGGAGGAATGAAAATAACTAAAATCCACTGTCTATATAAATGAAAGTATTAAATATCAAATACAAATATACATCTATAAAGAAAAAGCATTCAAATTTTAATTTTGTGTATTTAGTATGTACTAACAACCATACTTCCATATATAGATATTTATATATATCTGCTACCCCTCATGGAGGATACTTCCAAGAACCTCATAAATGCCTGAATCCAAAAATAACGCTGAGCTCCACGCATCATACTGTTTTTCCCCAACACAAATGACTCTGAGAAAGCTTAATTTATAATTTAAGTACATTACAAGTTTAATAATAAGGGCTAATACAATCAAACAACTTTAGTGATGTACTATAACAAATGATATTAAAAGCTTGATTTTCTTCTTTTTGGAATTTTTCACTTAGTATTTTCTCAATTGACTAGTGGTAACTGAAATCTCAGAAAGCAAAACCATAGTTGAAGCGACTATTTGATAGACACTGTAGGGAGGTAAGAAGACAAATCTACCAAGAGTCTACTCTAACAAAAAGCACACAGGTACAGCAAAGGGCCTTGTGCTTTCTTCCTGTAACTCTCCTCCTGCTTTAGCACTTTTCTTAATTGCCAGCTCTTGTGCCACTTTCTCTAGGAAGCCAACCCTTGACCTCACCCCAAGCATCTTTCCCCTTGTGATGCTCTGAAGGTATGCCTACTATTCTTCATATACACAGATGGTACCGGACAGGAGTCAGATGGTTGAAGAGTTCAAATCTCAATACTTTCACATTGACTGAAATCTTGGGAAACTCTCCAAGCATCACTAAACTATATTACCTCCTGATATGTGCATAATACCCACTTTCTAAGTTTTTACAAGGATTAAATAAAAATAGTATATTGAAAAAACTTAAAATAATTCCCAGTAAGTAATAAAGGGAAATATTTGTTTTGCTATTATTTCTGGAAGTGTTAACGTAATGCTCTCTAGACTATTAACTTGAAAAAAGCCTTGTCATCCTTATTTATTCCATATCCCATCTATGTACATACCTGGAAACTTGAGGGTTTGTCTCTAAAATATCCAAATAACCTCAGTAATTAACTTCATAGTTGCCTTAGTCCACTATGTGTGAGTATAATTATAAAGCAAATACATTTCTTCAGTTCATGATGATATTGACCACAAAATTCGAACATCATAGCTTCAGCATTTTAATAAGATAACTATGTCACAGAACTGAAGATATGGGAACTATCTGAAAAAACAGGTCAACCATATGGGCAAACACATTGCATAACAATTCAATCACAGGGAAACAATTCCAATCCTAGGAGAACCAATAAATTCCTCTCGAGTGGTATCCTATATAACCTAATCATATGCCACCAGGCCCCCTTTTACAGATCCATCATTCTCAATATTCTTGCATAGAGATGACAAACCTCAATATGTCTTTGGGCAAGGGCAAATACCTGTCCACAGTGATAGACATACTTTAATAAATGACGTCTCTGGTAACCAGTAGTGCAATTAGTATAAATAAACAATAGACAAATATTCAGCAGATATTTCTATTATTAGCATAATAATGTATTGTATAATTATTAAATGATGATGTTATGTTCTATGATAACTACTATTGTGTATACAAAGTATTCAATAGTAATTAAGTTTATGTGAGAATAAAGGATGTCTTGCTCAGAGAATGATGCATGAACAGATCTTTAAAGGAAGGGAATGATAAAGCAGGTCAACTCTGTTCACTGACACACTTTGGATCATTCCCTAGTAAAATAGAAAGTTAAATGTTCAATTATGGCTCTGTACAAATAAATATAACCCAAATATTAGGGAATGTTTGGGTGCCTAGGAAAGGAGAATCTAATCCAGGATGTCAAACCAGAGAAAAGCCTGGGAGGAGGTGTTGTGGGGGGATGGGAGGAGTTAGCTGGGAGGAGGAGGTGAGGGTCAGGGATGGGAGGAGTTAGCTGGGAGGAGGAGGTGAGGGTCAGGGATGGGAGGAGTTAGCTGGGAGGAGGAGGTGTGGGGTGATGGGAGGAGTTAGCTGGGAGGAGGAGGTGAGGGTCAGGGATGGGAGGAGTTAGTTGGGCCCTGAAGCCAAAGCAGCCTTTCAAAAACAGAAGCAGGTGGGATGGGAATGCTAAGGAACTTCATGATGTTGCCTTCAGTTTAGGCTTCCTGTGTATGGGCAGGATTGGAAAAAGCAAAGGTGGCAAAGTCAGGCAATAGATAATGATGATCCCTGCAAGCCTTATTAAGCAATTGGATTTCATCCAGTAGGCCATAGAAGTAATTGAAAGATTTCAAAAAGGTGGAAAGGAGTAATATGACCACATTTACATTTCAGATGGGCCATTCTGGGACAAGCAGGCAGTAGCCAGAAAATTAATTAAGAAGCTTTGAAAAAGCCCAGACAGTCCATGGTCACAGCCTGATTTAATGCAATAGTAGTGATGGGAAAGGCTTGAATAAACCCAAAACTTAATCCACAGGATTTAAAGATCCATTTGATGTAAAAAGCAAAAAGAACAGATGAGGCCATATGTTCATTTCAGTAACTACGTAGGTCATGGTTCTACTCACTAATACAAAAATAAAAACAGGAGTTTGCAAAGAGAAATGGGTCGGTATGGAATTGTACTATTTTACTTGGAGATTCTCTGAAACCCCTGGTAATCTTATTTCTTGCTATTAGATAGGTCATTCATCATGTACAGGCTCCCTTCAGGCCTATAGTCATCCCAAACTGTTGTCTTTTTCATTTTTGCCAAATTACATATGACTCCACTACTGCCACTGGTTCACTCTCAATTCCTAAAGATTTCCCATGGCCAAGTGACGTACATTTCCTAGCTTCTCTTTGGCCTTTACAACAGATGATTAGACAAGCAAGTCTCTAGCCAGCAGTTTCATAAATGTAGCTGAAGGTCAGAGAAGAGAGCTGATCCAGAAAAGACATTGGAGACTGATCAGCATAGAGTGTGTGTGAAGGCAACATTGAGCCCACCCAGGGACACTGTTCTGGGTTAGATGATCACGACACAGTTGGAAACCTGGGAGATTAGAACTATCAAGAGAAGAGAAAGGCAGAAGGAAAAGAACTGGCAAATGCAAGTAAGAAGTATCCAGAAGCATGATGGCAAGACGGAATTGAATAAGGAGTAGACAAGAAGTCAGAAACCACAGATATTAAACAGGAAAACCAGGGATAAAATTTTAACTACTGGTTTCCTATTATTTGTTTCTTCTAGAGAACACTAAAACAGTATGGGGAAGTATTGTAAATGATTTTTGGCTTAGACTAGTCGGCCTAGCTTTAAGGTTCGGACCCACAGAGACACCAACGCTTATATTATTTTTATGCTTTTTGACCTAGGGCCCAGGCATATAACTTTCTAACTCCTTCATCTGAACTCAGTCCATCTTGTTCAGCCATGAGGCTCAGTACCTTTTCTCATAGCAGCATTTCAGCATCTTGCCTCTGCATCTGCTGTGTCTCCTCATCATGTCTGTGGCGGCTCTCTCTGGCCTGGCATCTGTCTCTGTTCTTCCTGTACTCAGAGTTTTCTTAGCCTGGTAGTCCCGCCCACATTTCCTGTTTTCCTTTGGCCAATCAGCTTTTATTAAACCCATAGACAGGATAAATATTTACATTACCAGCACAATCCCACTGCAGGGAAGTGATCACAAATTCTTTACTATCTTGTTCACTGGGAAAGGTTACGGACCGATTTCCTTCTACTTGAGTCTAAACTGGGTGTATTGATTAGCTTGACCAAGAGAATATGGTATCAGTGCTGATATGAGGCTGCAGAAGTCCACCATGAGAAAGAAGCTTTATACCTTCCATGCAACCACTAGAAACCCTTTGCTCTTCAAATCTTCATGTGCCATATGAGAAGTGCAGCTATTCCAAAGCCATCCATGCTGAAGGGATTAGTGGAAAGACCCAAGGAGATAAAGGCACCTGATTAGCCTTCTGCCATTCTTGGCTGATTAGTTAACAATTTAATCTAAGTTCAAGCCTCAGGTGTCATAAGTATACATGACCAACCTGTGACTCTTGGTTCACACACATCATAGTAGCTAAAAACAAAGCTCAACACATTTGTTGACTGAAAGTCATGTAGTAGCTAAAATTAAAAGTGCAATGCATTTGTATAGAGAGAGTTATATGAAAAAGATGTTTTAGAGAGAAACCCATTAGAATGTTCAAATACACTAAGAGAATAGTTTTAGTCTTGCTACCATAGAAACATCTATTTTTGTTTGAATGCAATTATTAGGTATCTAACTGTGCAAAGGAACATACTCATCCATTACTTAAATTTGGAGTGTACAGTGTTGCCCTGGGTGACTACACTAGACACTTGAAGTCATAAATTACATTTCTGTAAATGGTATTATAAATATAGATGTCCTGTTACTCAACTAATTCCACTACCTCCCCCTCAGCTCCCATGTGTCACCACATATAGTCTTGTTTTTCTCTCCTATAATGAAAAAACAGTCAAGGTTGTCAAGTGGGCATATGCCAAGTGCCAGGTTTTGTAGCAAATGCTTCACTTAAATTTCTCTTAATCAAATTATGTCCATCTTTTGAGATTCTAAAGGAGATGTCTAGCAAGCACTTGATATTGCCCAGGCTTTTTACTGCACACTTTACATTCCTCATTTAATTTAAGTAACAATAACAAGTAAGTAATGTTTCAGTCAGATTCTGTCGGAATAACAGAAGACTGCAGAGGTAGATAGGGATTTGTTGAAGAGGCTGGATCTGATACAAATGTGGGAGCTGGTTGTTACCACATCTTAGATGAAGTTGTCAGGAGGGGAAGACCATTGTGAAGTGGGGAGAGCAAGACCAAACTGGAACCCACAAAGGTGGACCAGGACTTAGGTCAAGGTTTTTATTCTGATCTTCATGGTATGAGGGTCCTTCAAACAGAATCTCTTCCTCTTTGAGTTAATGAAACACATCTGGCCCAGAAGTCAGAGAAACTAAAGCCTCAAGAAAGGGTAAATCAGTTGCAGGGCTCATCTCTACCTCCACCAACCAAATGAGACAACAGAAAGTAACCATGTGTAAGTTACAAAGTAGTATATTTACTGATAGCTTTTAAATCTCACCTAACATTGTAGCTGTGGTTCACATACTCTCTCAGGACTGCTGAAAAATGCATGCAATTCAGCCTAGCCCAGCTGGAACACAGCAAAGCCTCTGCAGTTATTCAAATAGTAGTCATGAGTATGTACTGTCACCATCAATCTAAAGCTGTGCTTAGATAGGCACATTCACACCACTGCCTGCACTGAGGGGGTCATATAGCAACAGATTTTTATTCCACTTCCAAAATAATTGGGAAACAATAAATCACTTTGATCTTTTCAGTTTCCAGTTAATCTCACCTATGACCAAAGTCACCTGTCAGTCATTATAAATACAGGACATAAAATCTATGAGCCTTACTGAAACTTAAGAGGTATGCAGAGACTGGTAAGAAGGTTCAGCAGTTAAGAGCACTTGCTGCTCTTATAGAGAACCAGAGTCTAATTCCCATCACCTATATCAAGCAGCTCACAAATACCTACATCTCCAGTTCCAGGAAATTCTTGGCCTTGCCTGGTCCAGATGGGCATCTGCACTCATGTGTATACACATATGCATAGAGGCAAACATATACCCACAAAGATAAATCTATTTTTAAAAGAGACAGGATTTGTTCATCTCTTCCAATTTTTTTGTTTGTATTTTCTTCTATTTCTTTAAGGGAATTTTTTATATCTTCTTTGAAGGCTTCAATAATCTTCATAAAGGTGCTTTTGGTATTGTTTCCTTCTGCTTCCTCTTCATTGCTCTGTTCAGGGGTTGTTGTAGTTGTAGAATCACCAGTTTCTTCTGGAGTTGCCTTGTTGTTCTTTACATTATCATATGTATTCTTGCACTGGTATCTGCCCATGGCTTCAGTTGTCCATGATTAGGCAGTTCCTAATCAGTTGAAGCAAGACGGCTTATGTGTCTCCTGTCTCCTCTGAGCAAGGGGTCTGCTTGGGCAGGGGTCGGAATTTCAAGGCCTCAGTCCTTCTCTGATGATGCAATTTGCCCTGGAAGTGGGGCCCAGCCATGCAATGTCCCCTCTTTTTGGTGTGGCTGGAGGAGCCTCTCACAGCCAAACCCTAGTCCTGTCTGCCAAGGGGAGTCTTGGGTCAGGAACTACAGACCAATCCTGGTTTATTTCATTTGGAATAGCAGGAAAGCCAGGATTGCCAAAACAATGTTGCTCAACAAAAGGACCTCAGGAGGTATCACCATCCCTGACTTCAAGTTATACTATAGAGCTACAATAACAAAAACAGCCTGGTACTGGCATAAAAACAGACTTGTGGATCAATGAAATTGAATTGAAGGTCCCCACATAAATGCAAAAACCTATGAACACCTGAAGTTTGACAAAGAGGCCCAAACTATTCAGTGGAAAAAAGATAATATCTTTAACAAATGGTGTTGGCATAGCTGCATGGTAGTGTGTAGAAAAATGTAAATAGATCCATGTCTATCACCCTGCACAAAACTCAAATCTAAGTGGATCAAAGACTTCAACATAAACCCAGCCACACTGAATTTGATAGAAAAGTAAGTGGGAAATACCCTCCAACAAATTGGCACAGGTGACCACTTCCTAAATATAACACTAGTGGCATAGACACTAAGAAAAACAATCAATAAATGGTACCTCCTGAAACTGAGAAGCTTCTGTAAAGCCAAGGACACTGGCAATAGGACAAAGTGACAGCCTACAAAATGGGAAAAGATTTTCACCAACCCTACAAGTTATAAAGGATTGATCTCTAAAATATATAAAGAACTCAAGAATCTAGAGACCAAAACCTTGAATAACCCAATCAAAAAATGGGATTCAGAACTAAAAAGGGAATTCTCAGCAGAAGAATTAAAAATGGCTGAAAGACACTTGAAAAAGTGCTTAACATTTTTAGCCATCAGAGGAATGCAAATCAAAACAACTTTGAGATACCACCTGACACCTGTCAGATTGGCTAAGAAAAAAGACACAGATTACAGCCTATGCTGGAAAGGTTGTGGAGCAAGAGGAACACTCCTCCATTGTTGGTGGGAGTGTAAGCTTGTTCAGCCACTCTGGAATGCAGTATGAAGGCTTCTCAGAAAACTGGAAATCAATCTCCCCAAGGATCCAGCAATACTACTACTGGGCATATACCCTAAAGATGCACATTCGCACTCCAAAGGCAGTACTCAACTATGTTCATAGCAGCATTATTCAAGAACCTGGAAACAACCTAGATACCCCTCAACTGAAGAATTAATCAACAAACTGTGGTTTATCTACACAATGGAGTACTACTCAGCAATAAGAAAAAATGATATCTTAAAATTTGCAGGCAAATGGATGGATTTGGAGAATATTCTCCTGAGCGAGGTATCTCAAACCCAGAAAGATAAGCAGGGGATATATTCACTCATTAGTGGACTCTAAACAACAACAAAAAAAAAAGCAAAGCATGCCCAAGCTGCAATCCACAACAACTCTACAGCTTGGGATCTGAAACACCTTGTGACTGACACCTTGGATCCCACTCCCTCTAGAGGAACACATGACTCAGTCTTGATGCTAGGGAGTGGAAACTGGATCTCTAAGGAGTGGAGGCTGAACTGAGCAATATTGGGGCCTTAAGACCTCCTGCCCACGCTTGGGAGGAGCTGGGGAGATGTGGAGAAGAGAGAGTGGCCTGAGGGGGTGGGAGGGGGAAGGGACCTTGAATAAGGATATACACAGATAGAAAATGTGACTTTATTCATAATAAAAAATTAAAAAGAAATAAAAAATAAAAGAGAAAGGAGAGCAGCTTTATTTGTAAAAGCCAGAACGTGGAAACAATCTATGTGTTCCTCAACTGAAGAGTAGATTTTTTTAAAATGTGGTACATTTACACAATAAAGTATTACTCTACTATTAAAAAATGGTGTTGTGAAATTTGAACACAAATAGAAGGAACTAGAAAAAAATGATGCAGAACCAGAAAGACAAACATAGAATTACTCACATATAAGTGAATATTAGCTGTAAGTAAAGAATAATTATGCTACAATCAACAGACCCAGAGAGGCTAGGTAAAGAGGTCTCAAGAGGTACACTCAGATCTCCCTGGGAAGAAAAATAAAAGAGATCTTGTGGGTGGACTAAATGTTGGTGAGGATAGAAACCCGAGGGAGCAGGTTGGGCAGACAGATGGAGGGGGAGAGTTCTGAAAGAAATGACTGAAAGGAGGATTTCAAAGCCAGGTAAAAACATGGTGCAAGGAAACTCCCAGGAATCTACAAGGATGACCGCAGATAAGACTCCCAGCAATAGCAGATGCACAGACTGAACTTGTCACATCCTGTGACCAGGCAAGACTTCCAATGGAGGGATTGGGACACCAACCCAAACACAAAACCTTTGTCCTTCCTACAGGATGTGGTAGGGCAAGGGTGACACAGAGATTGGGGAAGTGGCCAACCAATGACTGGTCCAGCCTGAAACACATGCCCATGCCTAACACTGCCTAGAGGCCAGGACTCAGAGGTTGAATGGCCCAAAAACCTAGGATAGAAAAAAAAACACTATTGGAAAGAAATAATATCAACATAATGATACCTAATGATATCCTGCTATACTCATAGATTAGTATCTACCAAAATTGTCATCAGAGAGGCCTAAACTTGTGGAAGCAGATGCAGAGCCTCACAGCCGAACATTAGGCTGAACTTGGAGAAACTGGTTGAAGAGAGGGAGGAAAGATGGTGTGATCCAGAGGATTCAAGGACATCACAAAACCTAAAGAATCAATCTGTCTGGGCCCATTGGAGCTCACAGTCTGAAGGGACAACCAGAGAGCCTTCAGGGGACTGACCTAGGCCCTCTACATGTATGTGACAACTGTGTATCTTGTTCTACTTGAGGCACTCCTAACAGGGGCTGTCCCTAATGTTTTAGCTGGCTTTTGGGAGCCTATTCCTCACACCGAATCATCTTGCTCAGCCTTAATACAAGTTATATGTCTTGCTTTTTTTGTTTTGTTTGTTTGTTTTTGTTTTGTTTTGTTTTGTTTGTTTGATATCCATGAAAGGACTACCCTTTTCTGGAAAAAAAAAAAAAGAGAGAAAGAATGGATGGAAGAGTTAGTGAGGAGGTGAAGGCACAGAATGGGAGGAGAAGAAGGGGGGGAAACTATAGTTGGGATGTAAAATAAGTAAATTTAATTAATAAAAATTTAAGAGAGATATGAGGACTGACAATGAAAATACATGTCACTCAGTACAAAATAAATTCTTACAATCAAATTTGTATGTACTTAATTATGTATCTACAAATCTGTGACTTCACTATAAGTTGCAATGTAAATTTTGAAATAGATTTTTGTCATGCAAAAAAGGCAGCATTTATATCAAATGTTTGATATAAAATTACAGAATTCCCAATGGCGACAGATTTTCTTCCTGATCATGAAATTTTGGAGGAGACCTGATATGGCTATTGCTGAATCCTTTTCAGAGGCTGCAGTTGGGCCCAGATGTTGCAACTTTGTCTTTCCATATAGTGGAGAAAGGCAGATATAGACAAAGGGGGAAAAGGTATGACCTTATATGAACATGAAGCTATATAAAATAAAGAAGAAATGGGCAGCCTTGGTCTTGCCAAGCTTCCTATTTCGTTGATATGTCAGGAGCATTTTAAACATAGCCCTGCAGGTAGTGAATGACAGTAAAAGCCAGAAATGTACAGATTAAATTTAGCAGCAGATTGGATCGCATTCACGAAGATGTTTGCCTCACTGCCTGCTCCTCTCCTCCTCCCTACTCAGCTGCAGGACACCTAATCAGAGAAGGCAGGCTTCTAGTGAATTCAATTAGCCATGGAGCACCTCGTGTGAGTTAATGGATGAGAGAAATGGAAACAGACACGATGTCTGCACAGAAGTCGCCCTGAGCGTACGGTACGAGAAGGACTCAGCGCCAATTCAGACAGCATTTCTCCTTCTCTGGGGATCAGATATTTTTTTCAGCGTGACTGTAACTTTCCTCCCTCCCAACCTGGAAAGGCAAAACTAGGTTCTTCTCCAGGGCTCCTGTCTTCGGCTTCAAGAGAATATGGAGGTGCCAGGGTTCTGACCTGTGTGAATACACTGTTTACTCAGGTTTGTCAGGCATTGTGCTAAGCCCAGCTATTTTTATTTTACATTGTTTCTCTCAAGCACATTCATAAATTGACTTCCTGTAACTTAGGACTGTCGCTGCCAACAACACTTACTGGGGGCTCACTGCTTCCTAATAGAAGGGAACACCTTTTGAAACTGACCTCCTCTGTCAATGATGAGCTGGTGTCCCTCCCCCACTTCCAGATACCCGCACTCTGAGACACAGTTCCTAACTATTTGTCCAGTTGAGTCTGTGCTTACCTCATTCCTTCTCTATATATCTTTCAGTGTCTCTTTCTACTGAGGCACTTTTAGCCTCAAACTGAATTAACAACAAAACATTCATTAAGATGAGTAGCAGATAAAAGCACAATTCTGTAGTGCTGCCCCTGAGTATGAATCACTGCCTGATTACCTATGGGCTCTGTCATTTTACTTTTCCTAGGGAGAAAAGAACAAACCGGTATTCACTACAGACAGGTCACCAATGAGTCCGGGAAAGTGAACCAGCAAGCTTATTGACATCACTTACAAAATTTAAGGAATGGGTCACTTGGAGGAGCCCAGGTGACTTGAAGCCAGATGTACCACTAAAGTCAACCCTAGTGTGGGTGATAGCTCACAAAAGGTGCATCTCTGCAGCTCAATGACTGATTCCCATGCAACCCCATTGAAGTGTCTGTTCCATCCATAGCAACTGTCTGCTTTCTGTATTTCTGGAAATGAGCTTGGTGAGTTTTGTAATTTTCAAAGATTCCCAGGCTTTGCAAATTCCCTTAGCTTCCCTGTCTCATGAGCATCTTTCCTCTCTCAAGGAGAGAATGTTTTCACATAGAAAAGATAGCTACATGACAGTCATGTGTGTATGATATTTAGCAGGTATATAAAATTCCCATTATCCTCAGTCTTTTAAATGTATACACTAATAGTACCCATTTTATATGTTGCTGCTGGAATGTATGTAAAATGTTTAGTAAATGTACCACATAGTCAGCACTCAGATAAATATTAGTAAATTTACTTTCAAGTAGGTTTTAGGAAATGTGCTAGGCAGGAAATAAGACAGGCATTATCCCTAACACTTGATGGTTATAGTGCAATAAAGGAAGCAGATAAGAAATTTGTAACCCTAAAATCACAAGATTAATGCTGAATGTGCAGACTACACAGTAAAATGTAGCTTTTTTTCTGCAGTATAGAATGATATGAATTCTCATCAGGAGCCAAGCTCACCATTGGAGAGCCATGAGTGTCGCCTAAAAGGTGGAAGAAATGCAAGGCCACTATGACCCATTTCTCACTTTGCATCAAGCTCAAAGGACATCTGTGACTCTAATGACATAAAACAAAGATGATAGCCCATTGCTTTGTTTGAAAATTTGTTAAGCTCAAATGTACAAGACTCTCTATTGACAACAATTCTTCTTGCAGTCTGAACAGACACTGAACAAAAGAACTACAAGCGTGCTGACCATTAGAATGTGGAGATGTTGGTACCCAAAAGGATAAAGTAGGACTTAGTTCAAAGAAGGCAGTGAGGAGTCTCAAAATCAAATCATCAAAACAGAGAGGCCTGCTCCAAATATTATCACCTTTATTATCTTTGAAATCATGTTGTATAAAAGGATTCAGAGTCCTATAAAATGCATACTGGGGAACAAATTACAGCTCATTTCTTAGAAATAAAAAAAGAACCTTACAAGTAACAGGTGAAATCTTGGTGGTTAGTCATTTTGTTTTTAATCTTTAGTATTGATAATTAAAATAGCAGACAGTCTACTAGGTATGGTATAATTATAAACACAGTTGAGAATAACTTGAATCATCCATAGGAATATAAAGTATACATACAAGCACATACACACTATACTGTACTATACTATACTATACTATACTATACTATACTATACTGTGCTTTGGCTCCTTACCTCCTTTGCCATAGAGTTCCTCCTAGGAAATAAGTGCTTCCATCTTACAAATTATCAGTTGTGTTGCATATTCATTGTATACACCAAATCAAGAAACTATATAAAGCTACTAGTTTGCTGTTACTTCTTTTCTGAACAACACACTGAAATTTAAATTCTACACATGTCCTTCTCACTTTTTTTTTACTGTCTCTTAAGAATTGTAGTCTAGGATAGTCACAGAGCCTGGGAGAGTAATGGACCCATCAAAAGATGGTCAGAGGCAGCCTAGTAGGGCAGATTTTCATGATTCCTGGGTTACTTAAAAAAGGGCATGAAGAACATAATATTAAAATATATGAGTAAATTTTAATCAGACAAAATGGAAGCTGAATATGCATAGGTGCTTTCACTCTCAGTTCTGTATGGATAGAGTGACAAGGGACCCAAAGAAGGTAAGCATATCCTCAAATACATAGACTGATGAAGAAGCATCAATGCCACAAACAGATCCCAAGCCACATGTCAGGAGAAGAAATCAGCTAGCAAAGGTTTTAGAATCCATTATTAAAAACTAATTTAAAGCCCAGATTTTCCATTTACTAGTATTTCTAAAGTGGGACATCTCTGAGCCTGGAATTTTCATCTGGAAAATAAAAAGGAACAATACTCCATAGCGTGGTGTTAAAGATCATAAAACCCCACATCTTTCGGTGCAGATTCAGCTTAGTATTTTCCCAATGACCCTTTCAGAGTTTCCTTCTAGTTCATCTCCATTACTTTGTGTCAGCTGCCAATTTGCCAAATCCCAGGGACCCCACAGTGGCCACACTGGTTTGAGATAGGGGCAAGCAATTGTCACTATTCTTCCTGGCCCCTGGGTACAGATTAAGGCAGCGAGTTCTCAAAAAGAGGGCACACAAATGGTTAAGACATACTCAAAGAAATCCTTAGCCATCAGGGAAATGCAAATTAAAACTACTTTGAGATTTCACCTTACACCAGCCAGACTGGCCAAGATCAATAAAACAAATGACAGTTGCGTGCTGGCAGGGATGTGGGGAAGGGAAAATTTAGTCATTGCTAGTGGGAGTGCAAGCTTGTACCACTGTGGGTCAGTGTAGTGGTCTCAATCACCTCACTAATTAATAGATAAGGAAAATGTGGTGCATTTATATAAATAAATATTACTCAGCTTTTATGAAATTTGCAGGTTAGCTGATGGAACTAGAAGAAAAAAAGCATTCTGAGTAAGGTAACCCAGACACCAAAAGACAAATACTATGTGTTTTCTCTTATTTATAGATGTTAGCTTTTAAGCCTACAATTTGAACAACAACAGCACTTAGGTTCAAAATAAGGAACAGGGAAGAAAAGAGAGGATCTCAGAAAGGGGAAATAGAATACATTGCTATGGAAATATAATAGGAGAATTAAATAGGTCCAAAAATGGGAGAGAATGGTAAACAAAGGAATATCATGAGGGACAAAAAACACTAAAGACCACTTAAAAAACCATATGTGGAGGAGAGAGAATGGCCTGATGTGGTGGGAGGGGGAAGGGACCTTGAATAAGGATATACAAGGATAGAAAATGTGACCTCTTTATTCATAATTTAAAAAAGAAAAAAATATATGGAACTCTACTATTAAAGCAAGTTCTTAAGATACACACACACACACACACACACACACACACACACACATATAAATAAGGAATCTTAATGGAGTCACCATATAATGGGTCAGAAAATGTCCCCACTAGGGACATCTTATGCTACCAAGTAAAATATGAAGTGCCATAAATAGGCTACATCTTGCTGAATTATTAGCCAAAGAGACCCCATAGACTACCCCCTAAAAAAACAATTCTTCCATAATCCCCCTCTCTGAAATTTGTGATGTCTTCAATTATTGTTTTATATAATAATTATTGTATATATGCATTATATACATATATATATGTGTGTGTATATAAACCTGCTGAGTCTCCTTAGTGCTGCTTGTATGTATATGTGTTTGGAGATGACCACTTGGCATTGGATAACATTTCAAGGGACTCATCCCTGGAGAAGAAGACTAATTCTCCCTTTCTCAACAACTACTAATTACCAATAATTCTTCATCTAGGAGTTGGATCAGTGGGATTCTCTATCCATATTGGCATATCAACTGATCTTGTCATTGTTCAGGTTTTGTTTAGGTGACCATTTTGTTGAGATTTACTGATTATAGTTTATATTTATATATATACATATATATTCTCATAACAGACATTCTGGTCCTCTGGCTCTTTCAAATATCTCCACAATGTTCCCTGAGTCTTAGGTGTAAAATTGATATTACAGATGTATCAATTATGTTTGGACATCTTACAGTCAGTTATCAGCATTTTTGACCATCTGAGGCTTTCTATAATGGTTCCTTTCTGCTTCAAAATGATGCTTCTTTAATGGAGGTGAGAGCTATAATGACCAGTCAGTATGGGAAATAAGAACAAGTATTTAGAATACAATTACAAATACTGATTTAGACAAATGGTATTAGTTGGTTCTGCTCTAGGGCCCATGATCTCACTACCCACAGATAGTTGTCTTGGTTTATAGTACCAGGAGCTATTTCCTCTTATTGAGTAAGTCTTTAGTCTAATTAGACAGCTATTGGTGGAAGTGTAACCATTGTACACTTGAGTATACCTTGCTGTGCTGGTCATTGTTGTGGTTCATAGGTTTTACATCTGGACAGGACTATTGATTGCTCTTCTTCCTTAGCATCTTGGGTAACACCTTTAGGTACCATGAGAAATTGTCTTCAAGGAAGAGGCTTCCAAGCCAGTTCTAGCTCAATTTCTCCAACCTCTATGTCCAAAGTATTTGTTTTCAGAAATGGGGTATTCCCTTCAAGTTCTGTCAACTAAAGGCAACAAAAATAGCCTATATTATTATTTTGGAATCTCTTGGACTTCTCTGACCCACAATTTGTAAGGAAGTTATCCATGTCTGGAACTGGAGAATTTGTCAGATAATCTATGGTCTTAGAGAGAACATTATAACATTATCATCCTAAGCAATGTAACTTCATCTTCATTCAAACTCGTGTGTGTGTGTGTGTGTGTCTGTGTGTGTGTGTGTCTGTGTGTCTGTGTGCTTCTCTATGCTTTTCCCAACATCTTTAGTGTTATTTAGTCCTATTATTTTGCCTTTGTACTGCCCTCCTCCCCTCCCCGCAATGAGACCCCTAAAATCCCACCATTTCTTCTTTATAAAAACCTGTGCCCTACTGCTCCCCTATGTAGGCTTCTCCTAATACTCCATGGTCCCTTTTTACTTTCCTGTTTTCTATGATTACTTCAGATCATAGAGTCATATTTAAAGATTTAGATCTAATATCCACAAATGCATGGCACTTATCCTTCAGGGACTATGTTACCTCGACTTGATAAAATATTTTATATTTTGGTGTGTTCGCAGCCATCGCCGCGCCGCCGCTCTCCAACGCCAGCGCCGCCTCTCGCTTGCCGAGCTCCAGCCCAAGGAGAAGGGGGGTAAGTAAGGAGGTGCTCATACCATGGCTCGTACAAAGCAGACTGTCCGCAAATCCACTGGTGGTAAAGCACCCAGGAAACAACTGGCTACAAAAGCCGCTCGCAAGAGTGCGCCCTCTACTGGAGGGGTGAAGAAACCTCATCGTTACAGGCCTGGTACTGTGGCACTCCGTGAAATCAGACGCTATCAAAAATCCACTGAACTTCTGATTCGCAAGCTCCCCTTCCAGCGTCTGGTTCAAGAAATTGCTCAAGACTTCAAAACAGATCTGCGCTTCCAGAGTGCAGCTATTGGTGCTTTGCAGGAGGCAAGTGAGGCCTATATGGTTGGCCTTTTTGAAGATACCAACCTGTGTGCTATCCATGCCAAATGTGTAACAATTATGCCAAAGGATATCCAGCTAGCACGCCGCATACGTGGAGAACGTGCTTAAGAATCCACTATGGGGGAAACATTTCATTCTCAAAAATTTTTTTTCCTA